>VZRV01002981.1:219433-263128 GCA_013398115.1 Falcunculus frontatus
GGGGCCGGTCCTGCGGCGCCTCCCCGGGCTGCCCGAGCAGGGAGGGCTCCGCACCTGCGTCCCCCGCCCACCCGCCGGAGCTGAGGGGCGGGAGGCGGTGGCCCCGCGGCGCTCGCCCCGGTGGCGGGAGGGGCCGCGCCGCGCGGTGCCCGGGGCAGGGAGTTGATGATTAACCTGCGAGCCATTGAATACCTGCTTAAAATCGCGCCCGGGGTGGGGTTTAACCTTGTCTGAGGCTCGGTGCCTCGCCTGTGACTCTCTGCCCGAGACCCTGGGGCGGCCAGTTTTGCTGCTGCCGCCGAAGCGCTGCAGGGATGCGCAGCTCTCTGTTGAAAAACTCTGCTCTAAATCTCAGCCTTGAGCTCGCCTCGCAGTCGTTTTTGGAGGCTTCAGGCTCAAGAGGTCGAGGTGATGTGAGGGTCTCGACGAGCATCTCTGCACCAGCAGCCTCGGGCTGCAGTAGCTCGAGTGTTTGTGGCTGGCACTTGAATCCGTGCTGGCCCCGTTTCCTGGAGCTGAGCTGCAAGGAGCTCAGCAGCCACGGCATTTAGGTCAGTGCTCCGCTTCTCTTGCGTCAGGAAAGCTGTCAGTGCGGCCCCAGCCAGCCTGCTCCCCGGGGCTGCAGGAGGGACTGAGTCAGGAGATTGTTCTAGTGATAGCACAGAAAATACCTTCTCTCTTGCTGCCTGCTGCTGCTTTCCTGACGCTGTGCTCCTGGTTGCGTACTTAGAAAGCGTTTAGCACTGTGTGATTTGCATTGTGAAATGATTTGTTACTATAACGGGTCCGTTCTAACATCTGTAATCTAATTTTTTGCTGTAGTTATTCCTTTAATTTGTGCAGCAATGTTTTGAAGGTTGAATTAATGTTTGAGGGTATTTTATTCTACTGGAGGAAGTTTTTTGCCTGACTGGAGCAATATTGCAATGAAATTTGCTAAGAATTTCGTCACGAGTACTTTTTTTTTAGATTGATCCTGGGGTTTGTTTCATTAGTGCTTTCTTTGTGGAGAATGTTTTTTTCTGTGTACGTTCATCAGGAATGTAAAGCACTTCTGGGTATGTTGAGTAGGAGAAGGAACTCAGTTACTCTACAGCCACTGAGATGGGTGTTCCTGCATACACGCAGTGCATTCGATATGTATTTAATCTCTTTTCCAGTGGCTCTGTTTAACTGCTAAAACTGGTCAAATAATGCAATCTACTGAATAATATCGTGTAGTAGTTTCATTAGGTTGTTGTATATATGCAGTGATTTTTCTCCTGGTATTTTGGGACTCTCAGAGTATTGTGGCTTTAGCCCTAGTAAAACTTACTTATGGTTAAAATACAGTCTTTGGATGTATGAAAAATATAAGCTTTGTTTTTTAATATCAATAACAAATTTTTAGCTTCTTGTCATTGTAGCGTGAGTTTTTACTTTTCCTAGGGGTGACTAGGGTCTGCCGTTTTCTTTTGGCCTTCCAAAAACTTCCATTTCAAGTGTATACAGCCTAAGAGATGATGTAGTGAAAGGTGTTTGCTTATGTGTGCTTGTGCTCTGGAAGGATTAAGTAAATCTTTTTCCTGCCTGTTAGCATGGGCTGATTTTAAAGAAAGCTCTGGTACTAGATCCCAGTTCTCTAGTAAGTTAGAATTCATGACTCAATATTGTTAAGATTTTTTAAGCTATCTAGTGCCTCCATTCTCTGCTTTGTCTCCTCCCTCCCTCCTGCCCCCAACTTTTTTGGTAAATTAACTTATATCTGGGGACAGATATTTTAGCAGGTCTAAGAAGAAATACTTCACTATGAGGTTGGTGAAACACTGGCAGGTTGCCAGAGAGGATGGATCTGTGGAAGATCCGTGGAAACATTCAAGGTCATTTTGGTCGGGGCTCTGAGCAACCTGGTCGTGTAGATGTCCATGCTCATTGCATGAGGCTGGACTAGATGAGCTTTACAGGTCCCTTCCAACCCAAAGTATTCTATGATTTCAAGTATTTTTTATATACTCCCAAGTACCACAGCAGGATTTGCTGGTATCCTTTCTTTTTGCCTCCCTGACATTCAAATTGATTCAAGGAAAGCTTGTGCCAAAGACAGAATCCAGAACCTGAGTTTTTCTGTATGCTTGAAGAATAGAATTTGTGCGTTGGCAAAGAAAAGAAGCTGATGTTTTTCATCTCATTATACCATAGAACTTCATTTGTTGTGAACAAAACAGTAATAATTACTACCTGATGCCAACTCCACAGTCACTAGGAATTGATTTGAGTGTTCCAGATGTGGACTGGTAATGACTTTTGGATCTAGTTAGGCTGCTCTTTGCGCAAATGAAGTTTTGTCTTGCATGTTGTGTGGATGTGACTAGATTTGGTTTCGATTTAACTAACAGTGCATGAGCGCGTGACTTATTTCTCATTTTATTGATTTCTATCTACCTTTTGAAACTTTTTTCATAACATAGAAAGAATTAGGAGGGTTTTACAATACAATTTTTGAAGCTCCTTTGGTTCAGGCAAGTGATTGAACATCCGTGTCTGATTTAACTTCCTGAATCAGGGAATCATCCTCTTGTTGCACTCTGTTCAAGCATAATTTGCCAACTTTGTGATTACATGACACAGTGAAGACTCTAGAGTCTCCCCCCAAACCCCAAGATGAACTCTTGAAACGAGTGTTGTTTAAGGCTTGATACATATGTTGCTTTCAAAGAGTAACAAATTTGTACGAGAAACTATTATTTGGAACATACTTAAGAATGTTGGGGAAACAATATTCAAGGCATATATTTAGAAAATTGTACTCAGGCTGAGAGCATATGCTGTTCATGTGTTTCTTCTAAAAATATTTTCACATGCAAATTACACACCTGCTAGCTGCTTAGTTCCAACCATGTTGTTCCTGCATGATGGTCCCTGAGAAACTGAGTATGGAGTGGGAGGTACTCGCTGAAAACTTTTGCTCTGAAGGTTTTGTTTCTTGGATTTTACTTTTGCTTGACTTTCCTTCTTTTTCCAGAACCTAAGAACATTTCCAAAATGGCACTTAGCAAGTTTAAATTTTAATGTAAGAATAATAAAGTAACTAATTATATATGTACCTCTTTTTCTCTGTTTAATTCTTAAATATGTTAATTATGTTCTGTTTTTCGAGTACAGACTGCAAGAAAGCCATTGTCTCAGATAATTTTTTTTTGTATATGGAGTCAAGGTGAATGTGATTGTAAACTTTCTTGCATTTCTCAACTATTTTTAAGCCCACAAATTAGTAACATTACTGATTTTAATATGTATATGTATTATCCTTTGGCTATTGCATTGCAGTATTTTAACCAAAGGAAGGGAGATCTTTTTTAAGGCAGAGATTCTAAAATCAGTAGCTAAAACAAGAGGCCAGGTTTTTTTGTAAACTGCTGCCTGTTTAAACCCTTTTTTTTTCCTGGAGTAAAAACCTCTTATATTTTTATGACTCATTTTCAAAAGTACAGGAAAAAAAGAGAAGTGCTTCATTTTTTCCCTACGATGGTGCCTGTAGCCTTGACAGAACAGGAGAAATCTATATATTGCTCTGAGGTAAAGGTAGACTTCTTTTTTCTTCTTGGATCTTATACGAGTGCCTCTTATTTTGTCATCCTTAACAGGAGTGTGTTCTTTGCTCTGTAGAAAGAGAGAAGCTGAACACTGGAGACCTGATGCAGTGCTCTCATAAATCACTGCAAAGATTTCCATTTGGGAATTGCAGCTGGCCTTCAAAATACTTTCTTAATTTTCATTCTATTCTTAAAATTATTTTACCTCCATTTCCTACAGTCTTTAGGCTTTGGACCCCATTCTAGTAGGGAATGGTAGCCAAGACTTAACTTAGTATGTCTTATGTTTTCAGAAATGAATTATTTTCAGGAATATTTCTAATGGGACAATATAAATGATGAAATGTTGCTTCTGTAACCCATGGAAAGATGGGTGGTGTCTGATATGATCACGGTGGTTGTGTTGTGCATTTGTGTCCTTAGGATTCTTCCAGTATTTAGATTATGTTCGTGTGATGTTGTGGTGTTGCACTGCTACTCTAGTGAAAGTCAGCAAAAATAGAAAGTATAGCTTAATGTTGATGGAAGGATTTAGATGGGATTCAGCATGAGGTAATATAACAACAGTCAAACAAAATTCATGTCTCTTAGTGGCAAAGATATTGGCTGGCTTGATGTTAAGAATTTGAAAAACTTATGTGGAAGTCTGGAGTTGCATCGGTTCAAAAACTTACAAAGTAAGAAGGATTACAGCAAGCCAAGTGTTTTGAAATTATGTGAACAAGTAGTATTTTCCCAGATGTGATATGTTGATTTCTGGTTTCATACATTAATTGGTGTTACCCTTTTAAGGTAGGTTATATTTGACTCTCCTGTTTGTTTGGCCCTTATACTGGTTCTCTCTTCCTCTCTGTGAAAGTCTGGGATTTCTAAGGTGGTTTTAGGTTTAACTGGTTGACTTATGGTAGAATTCAAAGATGTGTTATCAGTAAGGTTTCATTCATTTTGATTTTCAGCAGTAGCCGCTGAAGATAGTGTTTTACAGGACTTGAGAAAACTGGCATGGTGTAAAAGGTGCTATCACTCTTTTGTGTGTATTTATAAAAGGGAAGATAATGCCAAATTGTATCTATGCAAGGAAACAAAAATTGATATAATGACACTTCTAAAAGGAATCTTAATTGTTTCATTTTGTTTTCAAAGTAACTTTGAAGGCTGTTTTGTTTTCTTGAAAAAAGAAGTGGTAATCAAACATACTAGTTAAAGTTGAACCCTTGTGAATCTTGGAAAAAAATTACAGATAGCTTGCCTGCAAAACCTGGTTCCTATGTTAGCAGAGCAAAGAGTATTAAGTAACACACTTAGTGTCCAGGAAATTGGCCAGTTCTTTTTAATTTTAAGCACACTCCATAATGTGCTTCAAGATACTTTTCATGTATTCCAGTACTTTTAAAAGGAAGGAGTCTTTTCAAGTAGTCTGATTCTAAGTTTGTAAGATGTCAATCCATACTGAGACAGGAAAAAGGAGCAGTGATGCATTTTGTGAAGTTTAAAAGTGACAGATTATCCATTCTTACTTATCTATTTAAACTTTCACTGATGTAGCATTACCTGTCCATTAGAGGCTTTCCCCTCTGGTACTTGAAGCACTTGAGCTACATTTTATCACCATTATCTTGTGGTTCTTTTCTTATTTAGTCTTGGAGGTTTTTGCTTTCTGCAATCCCATTTGGTGAAACATCCTGTGTAAGGAGGCTGGTATTGTTACAGCCACTTTACACTGTGCATGAACAGAGCCTCCAGCTTCTGGCATCTCTTTCTAGTAAGTGCTGTGTAAATGCAAAGGGAGACATGCTTATTCTGAAGAGTTTAAAATGCCTGTCCTGTCTCCTCTTTCAGGAATTGCCCGCATATTACATATTTCCCTGATTTTTCAAAGAGTTGCGTGAGTCTAAATAGTTTGTTGAAGTTGGTAGGACTAATTCTGTGCGAACTTACAGCCTTTGCAAAATCTTTCCTCTTTCTGAATTATCCTTTGGTGGTTTGGGGTTTTTTTTTTTTAGTGTCTGAAAAATGTATTTGTATATGAAGTCATTCCTTAGGTAGGCCTAATGAAAGAGAATAATTTATCTTTATTAAGGTGTAGGACACAGATATTTTTATATGACAGTTTTTATTTGCTGGTGGTGCTGAAACATCACATCATGATTGAGTTTTGTTATGCTGATTTCTGTAAGAATGCATGTGGTTCTTTGGCCTCAAAAAGGAGACATTTTGGGCCTGGAGACCACTACCCTTTTCTAAATAAATAACTTTTTAAAATCTTCAAACTGTTTATAGAGCATTTTTCTGTAATTCTTGGGTCCCATGTTGGCAGGAGGTGTGGGGAGTGGATGAGTGGGATCGTGGTGGTGACAAAAAATGATTACCTTTTTCCCCTCAAGCCTAAAATATCAATAGTTCAACTTCTAGCTGAAACTAAATATTGCTGAGTTCTGGTTTGCTAATGTAAATTTAGCTCCCCTCTCATTCTCAAGTGTTGCAACCCATTGTCCTGTTAAGTGCATCTAATTGTATGTCCTCTTCCCTGTCAATCTCTCAACCTTTCTTTATACTTTAAAAGTAAAGATAATATGTTCCAAAGCTAGGGTAGTGTTCAGTACTTGTTCTATAGAAAGCATCATTTCTACCTTTGCCTTTAGAACAGAAGGAAATGGCTGTAATTGTCCTTTTCAGCCTGATAGTGCTTTTTCCTTACATCAGAAATATTATTAACAAGCCACACTGGTAATTTTTATATAACCTATGGCATGCTAATGCAGAAGTTTTGAGGTGTGCTGATGTCATTTTCTCTACACAATAGGGTATAAATGACACAATTCTTTCTTTCTTTTTTTTTTTTCTTCTTTTGGTTGCTTGTTTTCTAGTTAAAGTTTTCAGTAAAGTAATTTTACACCTTGGCCAAAAACCAATTATCTGCTTTTTACATAGCAGCAACACCTAGCAAGGTGTGGGCATATCTGTGTTGGCAACATACCGTGGAGCATCTCCTTGCAATTTGTTTGCTTTTCCCTCAGACATGTGCCAGGACAGGGACTTGTTGCTTGGTAGTCAGGTATTGAACTTCCTTTCTCTACTAGAGTGCCAAGCACTGCACTCCTATAAAAGGTTGCAAATATCAAAATGCAGTTAGTTTTGTTGGAAACAACTATTCTTTAGCAAATTTTTTCTTTCTAAACCACAAAAGCAACATAGTTTATTGTTAAAAGGGAACCTTAATATTTAGTAGAATCAATTACTCACTTTTATTAAACAGAAAAAATATTGAAGTTTCATGACGCAAGCATAAAATAAAAATATCTAAGGTAGAAATTTGCTGGTGAGGATGCTCTGTCAGTTTGAGAATCTGACTGACCTCTCATTTTTGGCTTTAGAATTGCTGGCTTGATTGTTGTCTCTTGCTGCTTCCTACCTGCATCTTCCAACCATATTCCTTTTGTTTCATGATTGCATGGTTGATGCATGTGCACCATCCTGTGACCTAACTTTTGCCACTTAAACACTGGTGGCAAATTTAACTCTTTTTGTGGATGTTTAAGAGAAAATTGTTGGAGTATCCTGTAGTTTAAGTGAATGAGGTCAAATAGGGACATGCCCTCTATGCAACGTAGCAAACAGCAATGGCTGTTAATGAATGCCTGGGGAAGGCATGTAAATAGTGTCTGGAACTGTAGAATTTTAAAGGTTTTCAGTGTATTTAAAAATCCCCCAGAATCTAGTGTTTTAAAATAAATGCCTTTTGGATAGTCCTAAGACCAAGGTTAACAAAGCTGCTAAAGTAAATTTCTTTTTTTCTACATACCCTGCTGCTATTTATTTCTTGTTGCTGTTGTTACCACTTAAACAGTGTCTATATTGTTTACAGTAGTGTCCACAGTATTAATATTTGAAGTTACTTAGAATAGCAGGTATTAAATGTTCAAATAAAATAATTATTTAGAAGATGAGCTTTTCTTTATTTAGTTTGTGTGGCAAAGTTCATGTATTGCCACACAGCATAGATAAACTGTTAATGTATTTCATACTTCAGAACAGAAGACATTGCTGAACTAATATAAGGCAAATTTATTTTGTAATTCAGCTTGGGTCATTGGGTAATCATGGTTTTATAAAACATTTCAAACTTTTTTTATTATTACTTGTGGATTGTTTTAGTGAGGGTTTTAAATTTTTTTTTGTGTAATTACCAATGCTGTACCGTATTTCATGCATGAAATAAAGGCGTAAACTTGAACATAAATCCAAAATGGAGGTCCTTATCAGAGCAAAACTGGAGGAACAAAACAAAATGGCAGTAGTAAAGCGGAGGTTTCTGAACTTGTTGGTGCCAGTGGCGTTAATTTCTCTTTATAGCCATATTTTAGGTTTACAGGTATTACAGGTATCTCTCAGAGCAGGACCTCTAGCCTACATTCATCAGCCTGTGAAACACCTGAAACCAGGACCCAGCCCTGTGCTTCTGCCTCACTTAGGGGTTCATCACCCCCTACTTCACTCTATCCCTTTGTTATCTATCAAAATCTACTCCTTTAGGGCAGGTCCCCTTGGAAAACTGCTCTCAAACCAGTACCTGATTAGAAGACATTTAAAGTGCAATGTGAGCATGGTGCTGGTTACGAGTACAGCTGGGAAGTGCTATAGTGTTCCATGCTTAGGAGTAATGTGTGGCAAGTAACTTGTCCCACAAACCCTTCTGCAGATAAGTAATCCTATCAAAGGCAGTTGAGTGCATTTGATTAAGGATTACATGCGATTAGTGGTCTGCAAGGTTAAGAGTACAACTTGTGTCATTAATGAGTATTCACATATTAATGCTGCTTTGAGCAGAGATTGAACTAGATGATCTCTGAGGTCTGTTCCAACTAGAATGATTTTTTGATTACCACACTTGTATTATGCAAATAGATACTTCATTTATAAAAAATCCATTACTTGGATAAGCTAAACTCTAGTAAGTCACTGCCGTTATTTTACCTAATTGCATCATGTTGTAGCATGGAGTTGCAAATTTGACCCAAGTTTAAGATTTAAAACAGTAAGAGAAATACACCTGTGCCTTTTTTGTATATTTCTTCAAATTCTTTGTATACAGTTTTATGTCAGATTGAATTCCTTGTATAGGAATTCCTTCCTGGCATACAGTTAACTTGTTCTAGAATGAGTCCAGAGTAGAGTGCCTGAAAATTTGATGCTTTATGTGCAACTGAGGTGTGTGAATGGATTTAAGCTTACTCTGCCTAATTCAGGAAGCACTACTACTGAGACTACAGTAACAAAGGCATCAGTGCAGGTTAGTAGCTTAAGAAAGGCTTGAGGCCCTTAAAACTTTCCAGAGCAGGGACTCAGAATGTGAGAGGGCATTCTCATATTTAAAAAAAAATCCCAGACCCACTACCACCCCAACAAAGCACCCCCCTGTTAGAATATACTGTGTAGGTTCTGAATATATGTAGATGTTGAGACACAGCTGATTGAGTTTAATAAACATTAGTATGGTCCTCCTCATGCAGGGGAATCATATGAATTTTCTTTCTGTGTTTGGATAAAATTTGTACCCATTGGTACTTCTATAACTGTTCTCATTTAGTACTGTTTATTTACTTTTAAGCAAGAAGTTGATGATAAGAGAGGAAATCTCTAAATTACTGTAAAAGACCAATCGTTCTCACATGCATGCAATTAGAAATGTTTTTCTGTAACATTTTAACCCTCCCAATATTTGAATTAATCTCAGTAACAGGTTATAGTTGTTGTCATGTCTTGTTGGTAGGAGTGTATTTCAGGGAAACACTTGGTTGTATGCTTTTATTTAAAAATACAAGGAGGATGGTAACATTACAAGTAATGTGTTAAGGACTTGGCAGGTCTCTTGGGCTTTTAGGGAGTATGGAAAGCAATTAAAAGGAATAAGAGATGCTAGGAAGGAGTGGAGTTATTTCTTTATGCTACTCTTCACTACAAGGATGCTGTGGGCATTTTATTCTTTTCAAATAATGTTGATTGGGTGTTATCTGATTATGGGATTAGAGAAGCAAAAGACTGAATGCTAGAATAAAGTGCTAAATACTCCTAAGTCACAAGGATTCGATGCTATTCATTCATTTAGGGGTTCTAAAGGATGAAGTGGCTGATCTGCTAAGAAGAATGCATCTCGTTAGGATGAGATGCTGTGCCAGAGGACCGGAAGCTGTCAAGTGTTGTACATACCGTCCTTTTAAACTGAGCACAAGGAGCAGAGCTGGAATTTGCAGACCAAGGACTCTTATTTTAATGCCACTTAAGTAGATTTGAATTCTGCATGGATAGTCAAGTAGTTCTGTGAGCATAAGATACAACGGCTTTCTATGCAATTGTATCTTAGAGTTAGTGAAAAATACCAGCTGCAGCTGGGGTACTTGTAATGTGTCTCTTGCTTATGTGTTTGTTGCCTAATAACACAGGCATAGGCTGCAGTCTGTACTTCAGTTTGGTTGGTTTGTGGGTTGGTCTTCTATATCTACCTGCCCAGTAGCTGGATTTCTGAAATCTCTGAATTCTTATTAAACTGTAAATGACTTTTCAGTTTTCCTTTTCAATAAAGTTTGAAATCAGGTAGTGGATTTGAAAGTTAGAAAAGGCCAGGCCTAACCTAAGCAGACATGTTAAACTGCATTAATCTCTCCTGTGTTTAGCAGTCTAAACAATGACTAAGTTGCTTCTGTTAGTAGACAAGAGAGGGGCGGACCCACCTATTGATACACTCACACACCCTGTGTAGTTCATCCCACCTTAAACTTGCAGTATATGGCCTTTAGCAGGAAATTGTGCCCCAGGCAATTTTGGTGAGGCTCTACAAGTCGTCATTTTTGATGCCCCTGTGGGGATGATGACCAGTGATGCAGAGATGGAACTGAAAGTTAAAGCAGTCCAGTAGTATACTATACTGCTTTCAGTGGCAAAGCTGTGATTTACCTTGTAATTTACACTCAGGTGACAACAGCAGTTTCTTAAGTGCTGACATTTGTAACTGCAATTAGCTGTGTGGTCTTGTTCCCTCACTTTCCCTCCTGTTGTATTAGCACAGTGATTTGTGCCATCATGCAGTGGCTTTACTGATAAAATTGATCCTGACTTCAAGAGGAGTCTGTGGCAAGCAGCAATTTCTAACCGAAGCTCGTTCCTCAGTCTGGTCTAGTGGGTGTCTCCACCAGGAGATGGGATTATGACCCAAGGACAAGAACAAGCAGCAGGAGGGTCCTCTCTCTTTCAACTGGCATTTTACCAGAATAGATGCTCATCAGATTATGCCTCTAGAATCTGTGACTCATCTTGCCTGCAAATAAGCATCCCAAGTAAAATATTGCATACCTTCTGTAAAATCAGGGGAAGTTTGGAGAAACTTGAGGGCAGTCTTCTAAAGCTGTCTGTATTAGCATGATAGTGGTAGAAGACAGTTGGTGTTTGTAGCTACAAAATAATTCATGCTGGAAGGAGTAACTTGAACTACTTGAAGATGATTCTGTATTACAAGCAAATGTTCTACAAAAATACCTGTATCGTTATAGATACCCAGGTGAAAATTTCTTTGCAGAGGAGAAATATATACTATATAAGAAACAGCCCTAAAATGTATTGAAATGGTGCTCTGCAGTGGTATTAAATGGAAGTTCTTTATCTAGGCATCTCTGCTCAGATGAACTGTCCATCTAGTTTAATGAATTCATTTATACTTTATCAGTCACTGCATATATATATCTTTTATGTGTTTTAAATGTTATTGATAAGTAACAAGTTCTTGAAAACTAAGTAAAGTATTTTCATTAACTTTACACAAAATAAAGTCGCTGTATTTCTTGCTTTCAGTTCAATTCCTTCAGATGACCTGTAAATTTTCAATAATGGCAATACATTCATTCTGCCATTTGGAGGAGCCTGTGCCACAGAATAATGATCTGAAGAAAGCTCCCTTATTTGCAAGGAAGAGTCTTCATTTGGGAATTAGCACCGATGCAACTCAGAGGTGCTTTTTCAAGTCCAGGTAAGTTTTCTTAAATTATACTTACTTGGGTTTGTTACACTGGCATTTCTTTTAAATTAGCATATATGCTGTGTCCTGTCAGAGCCTTTGCGTTGGTCATTTGACATACAAAGTATGTTGAAATTAAAAGGCACATGTAGGAGCACACATACTTATGAGATGAGTGGAGGGAAATTGTCTGGAAAATAATTCTAGTACCTTTTATTATCTCTGGAGTAGCTGTTGATGGAGGTTATGATCTTAATGACATAATTCCCTTTTGCTGCATGCTTTTTCAGAATTTTTGTATGTGTTTATTATATAAATTCAATATTTTGCTAAGCCAGAGTTGTTGTTTTGGATCAAAATGTTGGTTATTACATCTCAAGTCATTCGGAGGAAGTAAAAAGGAAGTCGCAGTCAGGTTTTCACAATGTGGAAAATTTTATAGTTAAAAATATTCAGCTTTGGAATTTTCTGCCAGTCTTATTTTATTTTTTCTTAAATCTTTGCATTGTAACACTGGATCAGGATTTAATTTAAGATGAATGGTTTCTGTACATAGTGTGTATTTTTTTCAAGACATCCAATTATTTTTATAACTTTTTAATGACTTCACAGCACAAGTTGGTTTCTAGTCATATTCTATATGGAAACTGTATGCAATGTACATTCAATAAGAAGCATTAGCAGGAGATTAATAAAATAATTATGAACATTTAAACAGGTACTCAAGTTTCTTGTGATCTCATTGCAAACTGGGGGGATTCTCCAACTGGCAGTGGGTTTGGTGTTTCAACCAGCAGCCAAATAAATGGTGATTTGGAAAAAAACCCCAAACAGACAAATGCTTCTTATCAGGCAGAGTACAGTTTGTCAGCCTTTTCAATGGCACACAAATCAAGACTCTTAATGGTACCTGTCTACTTTGTTAGACAAATTACTAGCTAAATTACTGGATTGCTTGCATCTTTATAAATGCATATATGGTCTGAGAAGCCTTAACAATATAATTTGTCTTGCTAAAAATCCTACAGAATTAAGTGTACTTGATTTCTCAAATATATTACTATGGTATCTTTTGGGTCTGGAAACAGAGGCTCCTGTTCTGCGTGTTTTCATGCACATGTTTAACTTCTTATCAATGTCTTCCTGATAGAGTACTGATGCTAAGAACTTTGGTGACATAGAAAGAGCATCCCTTTTTTTAAGGTTAAGCCTTTAGTTTAGTCCCCTCATACTTGTAGGAAACATGAAGATATTGTTTTAAATAAATGTTTTATAAATGTAATGGATAATTAGAAATCAGGAACTAGTTAAGAAAAGCTTTTGAACTGTTGGTATACTCCAAACAGGAACAGCAGTAGAAAAAAAAGGAGGCTGTTGCTTCAGTGAACTTCTAAAAAATTGAAATGCATGTCAATAAAATCATCACAAAACAGAATTCATTTTGGAGATAGTGCTTATATTTTCTTGTTGTGTTTTGCAGTATGAATGCTATGAATAGTGTTCACCAGATACAATTTAAAAATGTTTTTTAAAAAATGCTACAGAATTATAAAAACTTAGGACTTTGATGTATCCAAATTTATTTTTAATGTAGTTGAAGAACAATATTTATTCTTAAGCTTATTAGGTTTTCCTGTTGGTGAGAATCTATTCTGGCTGTACATGAAGTCAAACTTAAATGGAACACGCTTCCATTTAACCCAAAGTAGGACAAGAGTAAAACAGAAACCAAGTTCAGTATTATTAATGATAATGCTTATGGTGTCTATAATATGGATATTGAGAGCAGCAAGTGGGTTGTTTGTTTTTTTTTTTCAGACTCTTTCAGCAGAACTGTTATTTTCCTAGCACAACCTCTGGTACAGGGATAAAATTGGGGTTTTGTCAAAGAACAGAGTCCTGTATCTGAAGCGTAAAAAGGTAAGGTATTTGAGATTATATCATTCCAGCAAGCAATTAACAGTCATTTCAGTTACTTGTTACTTTGCACACCAATATGCAAAAATACTTGATTCATTGTGCATCAAGAAGTCTCAAACATTTTGTATCAGTTCTTTTTTGCTGGTTGGGGTTTTTTTTCCTCTTTTTATCTCATGGGTGGAATTTCTGAAAGCATTCAGCTCTGCTTTCTAAATGTGTTTTCTGTGAAATCAATGAGCTGACCTGAGTGGGAATAAAGGTTGGTTTATCTTTGGTGAGACAAAGTTAAGTTGTCAATAACTGATGTTGAAATCCCATCCTTGAAATGCTAGGTCCTTGACATTCAGTGGGATGAGAATCTTAGAACTGACTACTGGGGACTCCCAAGCTACAGATCAGGTAAATAACTTCTTTGGAGGAGGAAATTAAAGATTTCTTCTTTTTAAAATTATGATAATTAAGTAGCAAAGTGTGCAACTTAAACTATAAATATTTTCCATTTAACATTTAATTTAAAATAGACATGTCTATATTTGTGAGAGGATTTGTTAGTTGCAGTTTTAGCCTTATATAATTATCTAACATTTCAGCAGTGCTGTTTCTAAAGAGGACTTCTATACTGACACAGAACATGAATGTCTAGTTCTAATCCCATTTTCCAACATGTACCTGTGTGTAGCTGGTCCAACTATTGAGGTTTCCATTTTTCAGAGGCAGAGATGTCTTTTGGTATTGAATGTATAATTTAGAAGTAACAGCTTCCATATTAGAGTAAGTGATAGGGGCTCTGTTCAGATCATGGGATTCACTTGGTTTGTTTCCTGCTTCAGCTGGTCCCCACTTTCTCCAAGGACAGGGTAACTCAGTTTGTGTTGTGACAGCTCAGTATGATTTATGACAGAGAGCCCTGAAGTCACCCAGAACTGGTGCTGCTATACTTTATTTCTGCTCTTGGAAAGTACAGTGGTGTAACAGGTACTGCTACCTCAGTACTGGAGGCAGGAATCTTGGAGAGGACCAGTGTGCAATGGCAGCAGGAACTGTTAAGGCCATCTCTAGTAACTTGTCCTAGTTTATCATCCAGTGTCCTCTTCTGCTCTGCTTTTCTGGGGGCTGAGGAGGAAAAAGTGGGAAATGGTACTGTAATTGTTCAAAGAAAAGCAATAAATTTTCCTTGTTAAAAAACAAAAAGTTTGTCTTCTGTCATAGTTTCAAAGAGAAAACCTTACAGATTTGTGTATTTGTTTTTAAGACTTAACCAAGTTCAACTGTAGACTTATTTCCTTGCCACCTTCAAAACCAGAAAAATAATATAAAAGGATCAATATTTTCAGATCAAGATCAGGAATAAAAATTGAGAGTATTTTAAGATAAAAGATTACAACAAATCAAAGAAATACATGTATTACCTTTTAAGATATTTAACTTCAATGGACTGCTAACATCAATGAGATATATTTTGGGTTTTCTATGTTCAGTTCTATAGGCAATAGAGAATGTGAGAGAAACAGCTGCATCTGAAATAGATCATCTAGTTTAAGAAAGTAAGCACCTATTCCTGCCAAGCAATTGGTAGGAAAAAACCTATTAAAATGCAAGTGGTTTTATAGTAGCTTTCTAATTAATTAAAGTAAGTAAGAGTATCACATGCTTGTAATAAGTTGTGTATTCCTAAGTGGTGGAGAATACAGGATTTGGGGTCTTTTTCCCCCTATAGAAAGGACTAATCACTGTAATTCTTGCCACAGGATATACTAAACAGTTGGGCGAAAATTTCTGCACCTCTTGAATTTGTAAAGTTATAGAAAATCTGAGCAACAGTTACTAAAGGTTCTTTATAATTAAAAAAAATTATGTATCACACAGCACATTCAATCTTAGAGAAGTGACGTATTTTAGGAGACGGTTCATCCCACTGTAGGTAAGTTTGTGCCATTAGCACTTTGAAACAGAAGTATCTGAGTGATACGTAAGCTGTGCACGTACCTCTCTCTGTGGGTAACTCATTGATATATTAATGTTATGGAATATCTTTGTTCCACTGGTCTTTGGAAAGCGATTAGCTTCCTGCCCCCTCAGAG
Source organism: Falcunculus frontatus (assembly GCA_013398115.1). Lineage (NCBI taxonomy): Eukaryota > Metazoa > Chordata > Aves > Passeriformes > Falcunculus > Falcunculus frontatus. The sequence goes on from VZRV01002981.1 coordinate 235,012, forward strand.
AGACACAACTTGTTCTTGGGACTTGTGTTCCAAGAATGTCTGAGAGAGGGCTCATGTGGGAGCTGATGTATAGCTTACCTTAGGGCTTGACAACAGTGGCAGGACTGGATACCACCCAATGTGCTACGCTGATTTTGGGTCCCAGCATCATGTCATTCTTTTGAGAGCAGGCCCAGGAATTCATTATCCTGGTCATGAACATCCAAGCTTAAATGCTCTCCTCTTGGATCCCACTCTTCTAATGTTGTTATATTGAGCTGGTTGGTTATATTTTTGAAGGAGGAGACTCTTTTGCCTTATCTGCTGTAGAGCTATGGGAGTTCCAGGGTCTTCCAAGAGAAGATATCTCATTCCTGATATGCTCACTGATGAGAGGTGATGAAGCTTATGTAATGCCTTGAAGATTAACTCCATTATCATGCTGTAGAATGATAATTGTGTATGTTATGGAATACCATAAAAAAGAGCAGTGAAGTTGATTTATAGGGAATAGAAGCATTGCACCCTTCAAGATGCTTTCTGTAAGTTAGAACTATTTTAGATTAATTTAATTTTTTACAGAATTTCATAGTATTGAGAAATGATAATTTCCGTATATAATAGACTACATTTGCTGGCAGGTCTTTAAAGTGCTCTGTTAACCATTTGCAATGAGAATTTTTCTAAACAGAGATCATGTTTGTTTAACAAGATTTTCTATCTAAGTATGCCCTTCCCATTAATTTATGATAGGACTCTATACAAGAATTGTAGTGTTGATTTTTATTTTCAATTTTTTTTCTTCTTACTGAGGTTGATCAACTAGCAAACAAAAACACCCAGCTTTTAAGCGCTTCACTTTTCAACACAGATCCATCCCTAAGATGAGAACATTTATGCTATAAAAAGTAAATATTTTACTTTTTTTTTTTTAATAACTAATATATCTATCAGTACATGTGCTAGGTTATTGTTACTGCACTTCTTATTCCATACAGTTCACCTTTGATTAGTAAGTTACAATTGTAGATATTTCACTTTCTCCAAAGATTCCTGAGAGCAGAGGTCTTATTTTAGGGGAAACAGAGATAGGGAGACAAAAACGATGCATGTATGCATTTCTCTTGAGGCTGTTTTGGAAGCCATTGTAAAGAAGTCACAAGTAAAAAGGAAAATGGTTCTCACTTTATCAGGTGATTCTGATGTCTCAACTCAGTTGTCTGGGAGTTACCATTCATAGTGTCCCAGAGGTAACACAGTGGTTAAAACATTTTTTTCATTTGTTTTCTCTTTTAAAGAACACTTGGATAAATAACTGAAGTTTGTTCCTTTAGAAGCAAAAAAGTTGTTGTTTTGTTTTTTTCTTAACAGCACAGCTGGAACTGGGAGATGCTTTTTCAAACAACCGAGTAAAGTATGGGTAGTGTGGAAGTACTGTTGTGCAGCTGAACTAAAGGGATTTTGCTGGATAACTGCTTGCCTGTTATTGTCATTGGCAAGTCACAGGTAATTTCCAAAGCTGTAGTCTGGCAGAGGAGGAATAATTGCTTTTATGTGTATTTTTCAAGCCAAGACACACACTTTGCTTTTACAAGTATTTTTAGGAAGATTCAAAATTACCACAACATTGTTGCTAAAAAAAAATAGTTCATTTTAAAAGAAAAGGTGGTGTGAAAAGAGTAGTGACACCTGAGTGGCACAGAGAAAACTTTTGTCAGATGAACTCCTGACAGAATCTGGCAGAAATTCAAAGTCTGGTTTGTCTCTAGTAATTCCATTAGCATTTCAAAGGTTGGTGATGTTCTGGGAATGACACAGGAGGGATTATTTTTTAAGTTAAGAATTAGTACTCTAAAGTGTTGCCTGCGCTAGGAATATTGTTGCTATCTTGAAATAGGTAAATGGACTATATTTGAGACACTCAGTTTTCTATCAGACATTTCTCTACTTTATCTGTACTGGCATAATTAAAGTATCAGCCACCTTTCCCCAGTGTGAATAGAGCTGTATCAGTATAAAACAGTATCTATTGGTAGCTTATTTCCTCATAGAAGGAAACAACCTAGGAGGGCTGGCCCAATTCCAGAAATTGTTTTTAATTATATTGCAGTTGCTATGGCTGTATAAACTATTTCTATTGGAGATCTTGCACCAGATGAAAGTGACTTTAATCTAGCTTATTTGCCCTTATCCATGCAGCCCCATAAAAAATTACACCACTTCAGTTTCCTAGGTTCGATTTGCCTTTGTAGGCAAACTCGCTCTTTACACTGACTTATCTCCATTTATGCTAAAATACATAAACAGTGAGTGTTTTGACAATGAAAATGCATCTTCCATTCTGATATAAGCCGAATCTATTCAGTTACCACTAGAACAAGTACAGTTTGCTGTGAAGGTTAGAATATTTCCATCTGCCTGTGTGTACCAGAGCCTATAGAGCAGCTGTCCCCATCTGGAATCCTAACAACTCTTACTCATCATGGACTACAATGTTTTAGGTACTCTTATCAAGTTTTAACTACTGTTTTATAGATCAGCGTCTTGCCTCACTTTTCTGCTGTCCAGTATTACCTAAGAAAGAATTAGGAAGGCTGAAGTCAGAATATCAGAACTTGGATCACTCGCAAGTAGGGCTGATCTGCATATGCTTGTTCTTTATATCTGTTGAGCAGATTCAGATCATCTCTGTTTTAAAGCTATAAGTGAGGGAGAGATCTTTGATCCCATCTTAAAAGGTGGGGAGGGGATTGTGATGGGGAAAAGAACTGAAAATAAGCATAAAATAAGTCTCAGTATACTGCTCCAAGCCTGGGAGCAGTAAAGAAAGGACTTTGCCAGAGACTAACTCGCAGCAACAGAAAGAGCCAAAAGCCCTGGGACCTTTGACCATTCAGAGAATATTCACTAGTTTTAATTACCTGTTCTCTGTCCTATGCTTACTGACTGTTTCTTCCACCCTCTTGCTGTTCATTCTACCTCTTCACTTCTGCTTTGCTCCTGCATACCACACATGCTTCCCTCCACCCAATGTGCCCTCCTTACCCTGTACCTCCTTCTATGTTGTTTGCAAGCAAAAGCCACCTGCAAAGTAGAACTACTGTTACATTTACTACAGCCCTGCTGTTTGTGCTGTGTGTGGACTTTTCCCCTGTGCTGTCTTACCTGTTTAGACTTTTTTTTTTGTGTGGTCGGGGACCTTTTACTGTTCTGTGTATTTGTTCTATCCAGCATAAATGGAACTTCAATTTTCATAAGTCCTTAGAAGACCCTAAGTATGGTTTCGAATAATGTTCCTTTATCCTGTTCTTTTATAAAAATCATTCATAGGCAAATGACCACCCTTTAATGAGATGAGATATATGAGATTCCATGGGATAAAAAGGAATTTTGCTGTTGTGGTTTTTCTATAGGTGAAGCAGTGATTCAAAAGTATAATGTTACAGCTGTGGTTATATTAGTGTCCAGCATAATAGGATGAACGCTTCAGAATGAATTTTCTATTGACTGTGTTTGCATTGCACTTGCAGTGGTTTGCAAATTGCTGGTTTGTTTTCCATGTCTTACAGCTATATAATTTGCTTTCTAGAAACCATTTTGGTAGGTGTGGGTTGCTTGTCAGAAATCCGTTCCGAAGCTTGAGTGCAAAGGAAGCACAGTACTAATGATGAATAAGAATGGATATCTTGAGGATAACAATGGATATGGCATCTTCAAAAGCAGGGGCATTCTGGTAAGAATTTGCATGTAATTTATTAAACACTACGTGATAGGTCTCAGTAAAATGTGTTTGTGTCTCTGAAGATTTGTCTGATGAAATTTTCTTCTAAAATGTGAAAAGTAGGAGGATTGCTCTATATCATGCAGTATTTTAAATTCTGAAGCAGTGTACAACAACTTTACTTAGCAGTGACTTCTTGCATATAAAAACAGTGAAAGCATCTTTTTAGAAAAGTAAGTTATTTTGGAGAAGGAGTTAGTGGCCATTTATGGCTCACTGTTTGTGAGCCTGTTTCTCTGAATATTTAGAACTGAATATTTTTGAACTGTCATTTAAAGAAAAAAATGCCTTTTTTTTCACTCAAGAGTATAACTAATCTCTCATGGCATATTTCACCACTACACATGTGAGTGTGCTAACAGGCGTTGCATCCAGCTTTGCAGGAGATATCAAACATGTAATTATTGACAAACTAATCATAGCTGGAAACTTTTAATCCTTGTATTGGTTGAAAAAATATGGCAGCATGCTAAGTTACTGTACTGGTACTACTTTGTTGGAAGTTTCACACCATTTAAATAATGTACACAATTAGAAAGTGCAAGTAAAAACACCAATGAAAGTTCTACTGTAACTGTAGTATAGTAGAAGTAGCTCCTTTAGATTTAGTATTTGAAATAACTTAGGCCAATAATTCCCTAAGTAAAAATTCTTGTTTTCACCAAAGCCGGGTATATTCTTCTACGTGTATATACTGACTTCTTGAAATTAACAAAGAATTTGTGCCTCTTTTTCTTCCTACTCTTTGAATTCCACTGGTGGTTGATATTGAAGTGGAACTGTTCTGGTAGCAGCTGGCAGTTCTTAAAGCTTCTTGGTAAGGGTATTTTGAGGTGCTGGATGTGTATGTGCTCTGTAGCTAAGAGCAGCACAGACACTGCACATTCTTCTGATGAACGAGTTTCATAGCTGAGATCGCTGTTCCAGAGCATGCTACTTCCAGTGAAATTAGAGTTTTGACACACCTCAGGAACTCTTAATTTTGTCGTGCCATGCAGAAAGCAGCAGTGGCTCAGGAGCTGATTCACAAGCAGATTAGGCATTAATCGGATAGACTGTGTTGGTCAGAGGGGTGGTGGTTAATGTCTGAGAGTGGTAACAGCGTGCCTGTCAGAGGCCTTAGCCCTGGTGAGAGGCAAGGATGAGGAGCTCAGACACATCCTTGTGCTAATACAGATACTTCCCATGGACACACAGTGAGAGCTGGAAAACAGGAGTGTATCCTCATGGGAGTAAGCACCAGCGAAGCTGACAGAACCCAGCTGCACTGGATTCCATTGCATGGTATAGACGTGCATCATAACGGGTACCTAGGGCAGCAGTAATTGAAACAGAGCATCCTTGCTAAGATACGGGGGGTGGAAGGACAGAGAATGCCTAGTAGGTGAGCTCCTGAGAGGTCTGTGGCCACACTCCAAAGGTCTGATATAAGTGCGTAAGTTAGACCTAAAAAGATTAATGTAAGCAGTCTCCTTATTTGAAATTAGATTGGCAAGGAAGGTGACTAAGAGTGACTACTATTTAATATCCCTTTCTGTAACACTCAGTTTTTCATTTTTACTTTCGAGGTGGGAGGGAGATAAAATCTGGCCCTCAAAGTACTCTGTACTCATTCCAGTGCCAAAATACAAAACACAAATCAGCAACTTAAATTTAGGGGCATACTAGGTTCCCTTAACTGCACTGGGAAAATATGCATGTTAGATATACGAATGTAAGCTTAGATACCTGCTTCAATGTACTCATAAATGATTTTTTTAACTGCTGTGATTCTGTAGGCTAATGTAATAAGAAGCTAATGGAGAGGAAGCTAGGTTGCTTAAAACTTTTTTTTTTCTTTTTTTTTTTTGCCAGGCTCATCTTTCATTCAGGTTCACTGCATGTCAAGTGTTTGGTTATTTATTTTATCTTTTTATATTTTAAACCAACTTATTTTTTGATGGGGGGAGAGGGGGCTACGGGAGTGGTGATAAGTTCTTAGTTTTAAATTCCCTCAAATTCTGAAGAAGGATATCAGTGAAGAAAAACCTAGTTTGCAATTTCCATGTCATAGAGGTATCTTATCTGTAGTAGCAGTAGTTATAAAAGCCAAGTCTGGAATGTATTTTTCTGTTGATCTTTTCTAAGATGACCATACTGACTGGTATGGTTTAAAATAAAAACAGTTAAGTGATTGACTTGTGAAAGAGTTGACTGTCATTTGATGCTTAATTCCTCTTTTGCTGAATCATTTCTGTGATATTAACTTTATTTGTGACACCTTAGTAGGTGCAGGCCTAAGGGGGAAAATGTTATAGTTCTTTCACAATTCATTGATTTGTGGATATTTCTGTTATGTTGTTTCCACACTGAATGACTCATATGTTAAGTGAACATGCCAGCCTCAAGGCATGCCCTCGCTATTGCAGCCCACAGTGCAACTTGATGCCATTGCACATAAAAATGTGGAAGATGCTCATACCCGTTTGAATCCTTGGGAAGTTTTGTCTACTTCGGACGTGTGTTAGCAATTACTCAATGTACATTCTTTCAAAAAGCTGTGTTTTACTATGTCTGATTGTTCTTTTTCACACTGTGGATTTGCTGAGTTTGTAAGCTACATCTGTCTTGTGGGCCCAGGTTGGAACTGAGAAATAATGATTTTTAGTTGCCTTTTTTTTAACAAGGTGGTACAGTCTCACTGTATTCATTTCTGGACTATTTGATGAGAGACTATAGAAGCGTCTGATTTGCATTGCCACCTGTGTATTTTTTTAAAGTATTCAGACAGATTCAGAAATTGTTTTATCTGGGAAGTTGATAGCACAGATCTAATGCTCTCCACATTGTGAAAACACTAATTAGTGTTAGACTGAACCAGTTGGCCCCTAGTTACCTTAGCTGTCCTTGAATTTTGGCTTTCTTACTCATTTGATTTTTTTGTTGTTTAATAAGAACATGAAAAACAGAACAGATTTGCCTATTGATAAAGTCGCACAAATTATCACTTACATTACAGAAGCTTCACATCAGAATGTTGCTAGGAGCAGGTTCTGTACTATCTGTAATAGGGAGAGATGTGTGCACTCACAGCAATGAGAAGAAAGGCTTTGAAATATGAAGTAAAACTTTTCTGATATTGTTTTGAATCTTTAGGATGTTTGGGCTTTTTTCATGGGCCATATAGTGGTGTTAACTCTAAGCCTGCATTGATTTGTGTATTGGAGGTATGTGTATGGCTCCAGAAGTTTTGTTTTCTAGATGACAGGGCTGTGGTTTTGATAGGAATAAGACAGATTGCTGTGACAGGATAGATAAAACATATCACAAGTCAGGTATTTTGGCTTTTAAATAATCGTCCTGTTCTGTCATGCATAGTATGTAGTGGAGGAGTTTATGCCAAAGTGAACAGACTCATTTACGAGAAGACCACTCTTTAATATAAATTTTTCTTAACATTACTCGTGGCTGTACATTGGGTGCAGCTTTTTTCTGTGTCCCTGCTTGTTTTTTGGGAGGAGATTGTCACTGCTCACCTAACTATTTTCACTGATGGGGAGCTTGTCTGTCTCATCCCTTGTCAGCTTTGGCAGCAAGAGTAGGCACATTAATGAAAACTATGTGCAACTGTTAACAAAATTGATCACAATTTCCACAGGAAATGCTGGAAGGCAATAAAAGCAACTGTTTCAATCCTGTTTGCAGTTCTAGCACCTCCAGACCAAGTCATCTTAGGTCATATAAGGACGTCTCACTAAAATAGTATAAAACATATAAAGTTATAACAATTCTACTGTTTAATCTTCAAGCGGTATTGATGTATAGGCAAGGAGAAGAAGGAGGCAGCAAAGTGAAAATACATCAGAAATTACTGGTCTGGCCAGGCTGTTGTGTTTTAGAGAATGGTGTGTAGGTGCAGAGGGTGGTAATCTTGTGCAGCTGCATTTGCTTTTAATAGACCATAGTAACAACAGCAAGCCAGGAAGCAGGCGTGCTGGTGTATTCCACATCTACAGGTATAAAAGCTGCCTCACCGGACTTCTTCTTGCAGTCTCCTCTGTTCCTAGTCTTTGTCTTGTCAAGAGCCTTCCTTTGTTTGCCAGGAGAGATCCTGGAATCGTGCTCGTGTCTGCTGCAGCAGGTACAGTTTTAGTCCTGCTCTCTCACTTTCCCACCTGTTTCAGAGCGTTTTTTCTGTTCCTGTACTGCATGATGAAGATGAGCAGCTCTCAGGTAAAGCTCAGGGGCTGAGTCTTGGCGAACAAATCAGGGTTTCTTACAAGCGTAGAAGGTGCATCGATATCAGGGGCTGCTGATACCGTCCTCTTCCTTTTCTCGTGGAATCCTTTAGTGCTGTTCTCTCGGTGGGGGTGGTTTCACCCGTGGCTGTGCTCAGCTCTGCCAGTTACCGGCACACGGACCGTGTTGCACATGAGCACGTCCAAGTGGCCTTACGGGGTTCTCCGTGAGATCTGTCTTCGAACCATCTCGGCCAGAAATTTCTCCATTGGGATGACCCGGGCATCGCCTCGGTGCCTCCAGCCTGCAGGGGCGGGAGGCGAGAGGCTCCTGCCCGGGCTCGGCGGCATTAGGACCCGGCGGGTCGTGCCTCCCTCTCTCCCTCCTCCTCCTCGCTGGGTCCCTCCCGGCGGCCCCAGGGAGCGGCAGCCGTCCGCAGCCGGCCGGGGCCGCGGCTGGAGGGACCTTTGCCCGCCGGCCCAGCCGCTGCCCGGGGCAGGCGGCGCGCCCGCCCCACGCTGGCTTCACGTCAGGTTTCTTTTGTTCGCTTACAGCGGAAACTTGATCTTCCTTCAGTGGTTATGCAGGGGATTGTGGCACATGTTCGCGTTCAAAAACGTGCTTTGGCTAATGTTAAAATACATCGAATTTAATGCCTACATGATATTCGCACTACCAGTCTTTTACAGGAACTACTATGTATCCTACTGAACTGTTTGTAGTATAATATTTGAAACAAGACGTTAAGAGTAAGAGTTCTGACCATTAAATTAGAATTAGAGTGGAGCAAAGTTGATGTATTATCTGACACTTGGCTTCTGTAGTGCCTGTCACAAAGTAATGGCTCTCTTAAACTGTACATTAATCATCAACAAGTTCAGAAATGTCTGTTTCAGTCCAGAAACTCTTATTACCAAATAAATAGCTTTGGTGCTGTTGAAATGAGCAAAGAAGCGTCCTTAACAAAAAATTCCTCTACATCTGAATGAAGTAAGTTTATACCTTTTCTCCTATGAGTTTAGTTTATTGCTCTTGCTCACCTTCTACTTAAAAGGAAAAAAGCATGGGGCAAACGTGCCAGCGAGGTATATTTCAAGTTATGTACATTCAGAACATACTATCAAGCATATGATGGATTTAGAAAAGCAAAATGTCCCTTTTATTTTAGAAAGTGACAGTATTTGTCAATGGGATGTGTTATTAAAATGATCACAGGTAGAAACTGTACAACTGAAAGGTAAATCTGCCAAGTGACAGTTTTTCACTCAAATACACAGCCTGTGAAAACAGCAAAACAGAATAAGTTACCCAAGGAGAATAAATTTTATGTTCTTGTAGTATCCTGGTGGTCTGCTGCTTTCAGAAGATAGATGATACTGCCTTGTGGGTTCAGAAATTTCATAGAGCTTTTCTGCAACCTGTTGCTTTGCTTTGATTCCAGACAGCTTTCCTATCATTGCAGGCAGTAAGGTCTTCTCAGACCCCCAGCTGCCCATGGACTGAAATTCTCTTCTCTACCAGAACCAGTACCCAAGTCTACACTCAAGTATCACCACATGAAGTTCATGTGGCTCTTTAAGTCTCTCAGTTTCTGGTGTCCTAGTACAAGCTGTATTCTCTCTATCCAAGAAAGAGTTCCCAGGCAATCTTTCTGGTTCTTTGGGCTCTCTATATTATTGACGTTTTGAGTCTTCACTTTTACTGTCTGTTGTACTGTGTGATGCTTCAGCCTTTTACTTCTGCCCTGTTTACCTGACCCAGCCCCTGACTAAACCCAACCTTGCGCTGACAGTGCTGGCATCCTCTCCTGCTCCCCCACCTCCAGACAATATAATATTCTCTTTACCTTCCCAGATACGATGGGGAAAAAAAAATCAAACAAAATATATGAAGCCACATCCTTACTGCTCTCTTCCATTTTTACCATGCCTTTCCTAATAAAATTAAGACTCTGCTCTTTGAGAAAAAATTTTAATGTTATATATTTTATGTAATATATATATATTATATAGGTTAGAGTGTTATATATGTTTTTGTAATTGCTGATACAACAGGGCAGTGTGGGTCTTAGTATGTGCAGTGACAACGTGCATTTCAAACTAAACCAGGATGATCTAATCAAGATAACCAGCAGTATAGTTGTGACATACTAAGGATTCGGTGCTTAAGCTAATTCTAGCTCTCTTGTCTGTGGGTGAACAGTAAGTANGAGTGTTATATATGTATTTGTAATTGCTGATACAACAGGGCAGTGTGGGTCTTAGTATGTGCAGTGACAACGTGCATTTCAAACTAAACCAGGATGATCTAATCAAGATAACCAGCAGTATAGTTGTGACATACTAAGGATTCGGTGCTTAAGCTAATTCTAGCTCTCTTGTCTGTGGGTGAACAGTAAGTAGTCAGTTTTTGGGTGCTTGTTAGCAAGATCTGTGATGAGAATCCTTGTTAAAATAATCCTTTAAAAAAGTGATAAAGGGACAACTGTTCAATATCAGGTCCTTGAAAAATAGACAAACTTCTAAGAAACCGGCTGTGATTGGAAATAAGGGAAAAAGTATTTTAGATAGAACCTGCAGTGATGGAGTAAACAAGTTTATAATCATGCTGGTTTTAATTGTTCATGTATTTGCCTTTACTGATTACATAAAACATAGTGTGTCCAAACCTTAGTTGTTTCAAAACCTTCTAAAGACAACTACTGTTGTTAATGAGCTATTAATAGTATTTAATGCAAACTGTAGGAAGAGTTACTGTGAGGTTGTGAATAAAATTTCAGTAATGAAATCAAGTTGCTATTCCTTTTTTTTATTTGTATTTTTACATAGAGATTATCATATTTGCTTAAGCCGTAATAGTTTCTCATTTCACTAGTAAATACCTCTTAATGCTTTAGTTGATGTTAACTCCAAATAAGTTGCTTTCTGATTTCTTTATGTAGTAACTGGTTTAATCTATACTATCATTGATAGGGACATCGTATTTAGAAAATAACTGAATTTCCATGATAATCAATATGAATGGATTATATATGGTGTGAAAAAAATGTCTTCTGCTCAGTTTTGAATTTTCCACACTTTCAGTGTTTCTTTGTATTTTTTCTTATGTTGTGAGATAGCAAGCATACAGATGTCTGATCTGACCTCTCTACAGCAATTACTTTACATGTCCATGCATAATATTCTCAATTTGAAACTTCATAATTTCTCTTCATAGGATATTTTCTATGTTTATTATTGTTCACATTTGAACCCTATCCATAACTTTAGTATCCTTTTGGAGAAGGAGTGACCTGTATCTCATATGGGATTTATTTTTCTGGTAAGGTCAGAGCACTGATTTTTATATTTCTATTACACTAGTTTTCTTCTAATTGTCTTACATTTTTTAAGCTGCCTGTTTTATTATTTTTATTTTGATTGTAGTGGTGTGTTGAGCAGAGATTTTTCACTAAACTGCTGAAGTGGGCCCTAATTCATTCCTGAGGCCAAAGCAACTGGCATGTTTTTTCATTATGAGATAACTGATCTAATGATTGACTTCTATTAAACAGATGCAATCCTGCCACCCCCTTGCACCTGACACTGGCATGTAATGATAGGACAAGGGTTAATGGCTTCAAACTGAAAGGAGATAGAGTTAGATTAGATGTTAGGAAGTAAATCTTTACTGTGAGGGTGGTAAGGCACTGGACCAGGTTTCCCAGAGAAGTTGTGGATGCCCCATCCCTGGAGGTGTTCAAGGCCAGGTTGGATGGGGCTTTGAGCACCTGGCCACCCCCCCATGGCAGGGGGGTGTTGGAACTAGGTGATCTTTAGGGTCCCTTTCAAAGCAAACCACTTTATGATTCTATGACTTGGCTGCCCCAGTGATTCAGGGTTGATTTTTCTCTTGGTTTGCTCCCTGAGCTTAGTCGTGATGGCTGTTGCTGTTGTTGCAAGGAGAATAGGGAGGAGCATATGACGAGGGAGGAAGTAAAAGCATGGACGGTGTCCTTTACATAGCAATCTATGTCAGGATGCTTGTTTATCTAGCATAAAACTATGCAGAATTGTAACACAAGTATTAAGGTTGGTATAAATGCAGGATGGATGAAAATGTTTGTGAAAGCAGAAGGTGAAAGAGTGAAACAAAGGGTTAAAGAAATTACCTCTACTGGTAGCGAAGGACACTATTTCCAGGACACCATTCCCAGCAGTACCTGTATGCCACAGGACAGATGACTTTCCAGCAGAAGACCTTTCATCCTAACAGCAGGAGGATGGCAACAAGGTTGTTGTAGATCACTTACATGAGTGTATTTTCCCCTTAGCCAAACAGAAGAGACTGCAGACACATATTCCAAACAAGAAAAAACAGACAATAGGCAGCAACATGACCTAAGATTTATGCGAAGCGAGGTAAGCCAGACCTGCGGGCAAAGAAATACCTTGTCCCAGCTGAAGATTCCTGAAGGACAGCCTAAAGAATCTGCTCAAAAAACTAGGTTTTTATTGATAATTAAAACAACTTCTGAAATGGGCTGAGGACTTTATAGCTGACGGCCCTTGTCTTTTGTTTTTCATGTAAGTTATCTTGGCCAGACCTTTAAACAGATAAGTGTCAGTGCTTGTGAACTTAAGACTGTGAGTGAATTAAATCTATGGGAGAATAAATGTCAGTGGCTAACATCAATTTATCTGGAGATTTTGTAGGTAACTCTCTTTGCCTAACACACTGAGTTTTATTACACTAAGTTCCTTACAGTTGAGTCTTTAATTTGAAACCTCATAAAACATAGGCTGTTTTTTTATAGGTTTACTTTAGTATGTGTCTGTTATCTATCTATCATCATTTTAAACTCGATTTAGTGTTTCTGGGGTCCACTTACTAATTTTGGTTAGATTGATAATTTTCCTTGATTCTGAGTAACTGAAATAACTGCAGATTTTATGCCATGTTACTCGCCCCAGTTTCTGAATTATTAATGACTGTACCATGATACAGGACCAAATACATCCTTTTCAGCATTTTGCGGTTAACTCTTTGCTATTAATGAAATTTATTACAATGAAATCACATAATTTAATTCAATACTTTTCCCTGGTTAGATTTTGATCAGATTTTGATCTATGACTGACAGTGTCCTCATTTTTGTTTGTTTGCTTCAGGAGACCTTTTTCTCTTACTTTGGGCTTTGAAAGAACTTATTTTCTGTTATCTGGAGCAAGAACTAGATCATCACCAGTAGCAGTTGTTCTGTTCTGTTTCTTTTTTTACATGGTGCCTGGTATGACTTTTGATTATTGTTTATGCAGCCCGTTCCAATATCTAATTACCCTTTATGTGAAGAAATTCTTCCTGATATCCTAATTCTTCCTAGTGTTCCTATTCTCCCTTTTCTTCTTCTTTTGCTATGTTGATTTGTCTTGAGGGTTTGCCCATGATTCACACTGGGGAGAGAAAAAGCTGGTGCCAGCCATGAACACATTCCGGGTCTTTGTTATAGGATTGAGGAATTTAGTAAATACCAGAGTTGAAGCTGGGGCACAGAGCTGTGCATCATCTACCAGGCATATGTGTGTAATGCTATGATAATTGCATGATCAGGATCTGTTTAATAAAATACTGTATAGCATTGTAAGACTGTTTTTGTGTAATTGTAAAATAACTAGTTCCTGTGATACTTTGCATCATGCAGATGTGCTGGAAAGAATATCTGCAATTTTAAATCTTAGCAGTGTAAATATGATACAACTGAAAGTAGAAAATATACACAGATGAGAAGGGAAATGCTGGTAGTTGGGGGAACATTCGTACTTTAGGGATCCAACTCATGTAACTAAATCAAAAGACTGATTTCCTTAGGCCATTTCCACAGCTTATACAGAGACTCCTTCAGAGGACATTTTGCAGTGTTTCAGGAGTTCCTTCAACCAAATCACTCTCAAGGAGCCTCTCTATTTACTGTAGGATATGATCTGTCTCCTACATCCCACTCTTGCTTACTTTAGACATTTGAAAATAGGTAATGTATATATAACTACTTATCACACATTTTGCTCATAGGGGCTGTAGGGGCATGTTGGTAAGCTGAATTTCAGAGAAAGCTTTGAACAACAGTAATGCAATATGTTTTCAAATATTTAAGGGAGTTTCCATAAAGTGTAAGGTGTAAGACAGGAAAATGCACAAGAGGTTTGTTTGAAAATACACCATGTGGGTGTGAGAGGAGCTGGAAACAGGACTCCTGACACTAAATGGCAGGTGGGAGAGAGGAAGGGAAGAGATACAAGAAGCATCCCTGAATTTTATTTTTTATCAGTAAAAAGTGGAGAGTTTTAGAAGTATTTTAGCCAAACACATCATAATAATCAAATTAGACAGTATGATCTAATGGTCTTTTCAGCTTTATGTTTTATGAAGATTGGCCCAGCTTCAAACATGAGCAAACCACAGCTATCTTCCTGACAATGATTAAGGAGCGGTAGGTGTGGTGATAAGCAAGGTTGGGCCTTGAAAGTGAAGACAAGTGGTAGGTGCTGCAGAAGTAGTCAGGGAGAGCTGTGGAGACAGTGATTGACTAGGAAAAGGGTCTTAGCAGCAGTTTTCTGAGTGAATGTGTGTGATATTAGGCTGTGTTTCTCAAAAGCAGAGAGAAAAAATGTTGCTGAATCAAAAAGCAGAGAGAAAAATCTTGCTGAATCAAAACATAATGATGATGATTAACCTGATTGAATACTTTAGCTGATTGGGAGGATAAGAAAAATACCATCTTGGAAATGTTGCATTGACAGTATCTGCAAAGTATGAATATGAATCTTGGGATTTGGAGTATCTTTGGGATCTAAGGTGATGCTAGAGGTATATGTCTGAACAATAGGCAGGATGGTGGTGTAGCTGTGCAGCTTTGTGTGTGTCACCAACAGTTAAGTCATTCATAGGAAAACTGGAACGATCTGTCTTCAAATATAATTGTATTATTTATTATTTGACATTCTTCACTCCCACAACTTCTTCCCACATAATATTTCTTAGAATATTTCCCCACCTGCCTCAAAGGACTGGACATTAATTGTTGAGTTTGATTTGTAATGTCACAGTGGGGTGCCTAGCATGAAAAGATGTATTTTGCTTTTGTGGGAAGGCACTGATCTTTTCATTTGGTTTTTAGTAATAGTGAACACGGATACAGTAATTTCCTTTCCTTTCCAATTAAATTATGTAGTCAAGTCTTCTAAAAACAATACTCCATAGTATTTCAGTAATAATTAATTGATTCTGTTCCTTATTCTGATTCTGCCTGATGATATAAGAATTACCCCCAGGAAGAGGAAGCTTTCAGTTTGCTTGAGAATTTTATAGCCAGGTACCGTACCAGCCAGTCATCTTTTCCTTCCCTCTTCAGCATGTACCAGAACTCACAGGTTGAGAAAGGACAGAGGAAATATATCTGCTCTTGGCTAACTTTCCAGTGGTGTGTAGTTGCATGGGCATGGTAGCAAACAGGTGTGAATTAGAATTTTTTCTAGGCTTGTCTCACTTAAAGCAGAGATGAGGCAGCTTTAGTATCAAGGAGACATAACCTGAAGAAAAAAATCCAAACAGCTGTTTATTTTTTTTTCTTGTTTCTTTTTAATAAATTTCCACCAGGTGTGGAAATCTGAACTGTTAATGTATGTTTGCAAGAGCAAGAAGAAAGGTTGTTTTGGGTGTTGAGTAGTTAGGTGTCCAGATTAATAAGATAAAGCTTGTAGTATGCTTCGGGAAGAGAAAATAAAACCTGCCTTTCCTCTAAAATGTATCTCTGGCAAGGAATTTGATATTAATAGCCCATTAATAGTTTCAGGTTATTCAAAGAAAGAGCAGTGAAAGCCAGATAAGGCAGTAAAATACTCTCTGCTTGATAAAAATTTATGAAATCATAAATTCATTGAGCAAACTTGCCCCACTGGCACACTGGGCCCTGGGACTGGGACCTCTGCCTACATGCAGCAAAGCTGAGCGCTGCCAGCTGCATCTTCCCCCCCAAACCCCAGTGTGCCTACAGAGTGACCCCAGGTTTGAGGCTGTAACTCTCTGGAGATAAAATGACCAAAATCTGACACCATATTTGAAGTCCAGTGTCGTAGATTCTTTACCATGTGCCGGTTTCAGACATACATGTGGGATATAACTGGGAATTCAACATTAAAATAGAACTGAAGATTTTGATATCTGTCCTGAACTAACACCAACTCTAAAAAGACAAACCTGTCTCCTTTATTCACAAATTTTGGAAATCTCATCTGCCTTGCATATCTACAAGTTTCCTTATATATGTGGTCTAAGTAAAGTCAGTGTCTCATCTTGGCAAAAATGGCTTCTTTATGTCCATGTGCATGGAAAACTTCGTGTGTAGTATTATTTTTTCCCATCTAGAAATAATAGCAGTTTGAGTCCTTATCTCTCCGTGAGTGCTATAGGCAAATCAATGTCTCAGTGAATTTAAGGTGTTTATGTCCTCATGTATCTTGAGGTAATTTTTAAACTTATTGATTTTTTTTTTTATACATAGAGGATCTTGCTGCATCTTAAGCCATCCTGTAGGACATACAAAAGTAATCAGAGATTGTTGATTGTTTTGAACATTTTTTGGGGTAGAAGGTGTATTTATATTGATTTGTCTGGTTACATGCTGGTCTCTGAAGGCATAACTCTGCTCTACTAATAAGAAGAATGGTATCATACTCCTGGACAACCTCATTCTGTCTTTGGTCTGGCTGTCTCAAAGAGGTCGTGCTAGTGAAGGTACAAGGTGCAATGACGTTTACAGGCACAGTGAAGTGGCCATTACAGCTTCCCAGGCTGAGAGATAGCCATGGGAATGTCACAGGTACCCCTTCCTGGGGTGGATGATAAGTGCTGGTGTGGAAGTTTGGATGACACAGCACTCCACAGTGTAGCCTGTGATTCCATGTGCCTGTGCCACTATAAATCTGATATTCCTGTAGTGTCTTCACTGCTGCTGTCACACACTCCTGCTGTGTTAAAGTCTATATTTCAGTGGGCAAACCTCATTATGAGGTAGGCATTTTTTTGCTACAGTCTATTTTCTCATCAGCAGTTGTATGATACTAGGTGCATGCTACCATGGGATTTCACTGAAACCTTAAGGAGACACACTGCCGAGCTAGAACTTCTCACAACCTTCAGATAGGCATAACAATGACACTTCTTATAGAAATATTATTACTTTCTGTCAGTTTTACAGTGTTTTAAAATACAAGGAGATTCTCTCATTTTAGTTTTGGCCATCGTGTTACTAAGAGGCTGAAAATCTACATGTCTAGAAATGAAGAGCTGATGAAGATAAATACATCACCTTTATTGATTTTAGACCACTCTCTTTTATTAAAAATAATAAAACAAATTACATGTAACAATGAAAAAGCGGCAGCACACAGGAGGTGAGCTAACACGCTGCAGGTACTTGTGTTTGCCTGAAGGGGAATGTGCTGTGATCAATTAATGCTCTATAAATCTCTTGGTGTGAGATATCACTGTAGCCTTTGCTGTAGCTGCAGCATTTTATGGTAAAAATACAGATCTTGTCATGGTCTAGGCACTCAGATTATTTTTCTGTGATTAGTTTGGCGTCTCTTTAATTAGAGCTGTGTGCTGTGTTACCTGATTTCATCCTTTTTCTCTTTACTTATTTAGGTCCTTATCCTGCAACTGGATTTGTTCAAATGGACTTTGATAGCATGAGGGCCCAACGAAGTTCATGGGACTCTGGATGACTGCAAGTTCTCACTCTGAAGATCTGATTGTAGGCCTGAACCTAAATTTCTGTTTCGTTCCCCTGTCTACTTGCTTCTAAATTATGAAAATTATCTTTTAAAATGGTGTTGTCTTTCAGTCTCATGCACATCCACTTTAGTAGTGTTCAGACACTGTGTGCTTGGGATGTTGTCAGACATTGTTAAAATATTTCCATTCTGTCATGTGCCTAAACCTCATGATTGCTCTGATTATTGTGTTACATTTTTACGTTTAGTGGCTTTCCACCTAAAATAGAGGAGATCATCATCCGTGTTTTCAATCATTGTGGTATTTCTCTTAACTCAGATTTTTAAATCAGAGTAACTGTTGAAACTATTCAGGTTATTTTTAAAGATGTAGGTAGATTTGTTTATTTCTTGCTGGACACAAAGTATAATATTTTATTTTGCAAACTTGGTAGCCTCGTATTACTGAAAGCTTTTCATATGATGATACCCTGATGTAATAAAATAAGTAGGAAAAGACATTACCTATTACTAGCTCTCCTGTTGCTTTTCTGTTCCTGTGGCTGTGGTTACACAACATACAACTGAGTGTGAAGATATTTTTATTTTTTGTGAGCCAGTGAATATCTTTTGTTGACAAGGAGTGCTGTTCCCTGTCCTATTCCATATGACCATGTTGCAGTTTCACTGAATGCTAAAGTTGTAGCATTCTTTTAATTTAAGTTAAAGTGATAGGAGTTGATTAAGTCAAAGTGATAGGAGCTGGAAAGGACTTTGCAAAATCACATTAAAAATAGAGTTTGAGAGGAAAGATAGGTGTGTTCTATCTCTATACATGTTAGTATTTATAGTGTATATTTTTTTAAAGCGAGTGCGTAGCAGTATATAATGAACAGATTAAAAGGTTCAAAACTTCCTTTGCATATAGAGAATCAGAAAGACTTTTTTTTGGTTTTGTAGGCTTGTTGCAATGATATTAAGGAGCTTCACAGTATTTGATGAAATTTTGCATATTCCTGGAACAACAGAAAAGCACCACTGTCCTGTTTGACCAAGGAGAAAACTGAGCCTCTCGTTTAGTGAGTAGTAAAGTCAAAGATATGAATTGGAGTCTCCCGCCTTTTAACCTTGTGCCTCTGGCTCCATTTTTCCCTCAAGACCCAAACCTTCCATTATCATCATCTGCTTTGCATTGCTACGTAAAAGGCCCAAGGTGTTTCTGTTTGGACTCCCAGAAAATGAGGAAGACAAGGTTGGTTGGCCATCTGCCAAGGTGCGTGGTCTGACTTACTCCTTGCTCACAGGGGCTGCTGGCAAAGGCAGAGGCAGAACTGAGTGTTCTGTGTGGCATTCAACTGCCTTAACCACATGCCCATCGCTCTCTTCCTGTAGCTGTCTGTCTTGTTCTCAGCATAACTCCTAGAGACAACACATATACTAACCTATAAATAATCTAATTTGATGCACAGCCCTGATTCATTTCCTGAGCTGTGTCCTGCACACACGGGGTGGCCGTGGTCCCGTGGAAAAATTCGGCAGAGTGCACGAGGCCAAATATTAAGGCTGTTAAGTGTTTAAACTTTGCGACGAAACAGTGTTCCTGTAATGTCGCTTATTATAGCTATAGCTTGAAGTATTTTTAACAAGGAACAAGAGAAAAATGAAAGCTTTTAGAACTGGTTGTAATCGATTCCCTGTCTAGCATGTGAACGTGAATATCCAGCTCAGTGAAACACAGAACATCAGCCGGTGGGAGGAGGCTGGCCACCTCCAGGGAGGAAGGGAAGGAAGAAGGCTGGGTGCTTACACCATGGGTATACCCAGTTTGCTTCCAAGTCTCAGGGACTATTTGTGGAGTGTTGGCCCCACTTCTTTAGCTTTCGTTTTCTCTTCGGCATTCCCACCCCAAAAAATTAGCTCTTCCATAGCTTCTCAGTGCAATAGACATTGGGGGTGTTGCCACCGTCTGCTAATAATCTAAATGAAGAAATAGAAATCAAAGGTGGGCTTTTCTCCTATGTTTTCCTGTTGAAAAATAAGAGGAGATGCTCCCAGTTCTCTCTACAATGAATTTCAAGAGCTATCCTTCTGATCCTTGATCTCACAAATAGATGGCAAAAACTTTAATAATAGAAAATGCTGCTCTTGGCTTACCCCTTTCATCTTCTTCCCAGTCAAACTGTAGTGGCCTGCTGTGTTTGTAAGCTACCAAGGGTGGTGTGTAGGCTCCAGAGCAATTGTGTTGGGAACACAAGCTCATCTTGTTATCTTTTATGTTAGAATTTGGTAGTGTATTAGGTTTTTTCCCAGAGAAATCTTGCCAGACCAAAGGCTGAATTTCAGATTTTATTAATGTCTATGTTATCTATGGATGGCGCTTGAGATTGGTCACAAAGTCTAGTGATTTGCTAAGAGGAAGCAAAACAATCTCATACCTTACTTTTGCGTGTTTTTCTCTGGGATATGCGGTCTTTTCTCACAAGTAATGCAGCAAGTTCCTGTAAAAAGAATTGGTGGGAATACTGTTAGGGAAAATTTGGTCAACCCATTCACTGAAACTCCTAAAAATCAAAGTACTTGCAAAAGTACATCACTTTCACTGGCATTTTGTTGCAAAATAAAAATGAAAACCCTGATTTTAACATTGATTTGGTTTTGGTTTTTTTAATAAGGTTCAGCTTTCAACATTTTATAGCTGTAGAGAAATTGTGGGAATGGGACAAAACACAGAAGAATCACCTTAAGTCTGCATCTCAATTCAATACTTTGTATCATGAAACCATGGCCTGAAACTGCTGCCTGCCATATCAGATAATACTGTCATTGATTTATTATGTTACTTCATCTTACATGCTTTTTGTAACCTTTTGGCAGGGGTCAGGGTTTTTTCTGTGTTTTGGGTGTCTTCTTTTGGCTTTGGGGTTGAGTTTTTTGGTTTTGTTTTTTTTTAACCAGCACCTAATGGAGCCCTGATCCATGAGGGCTTTCAGGTACTAGGATAATACAAGTAGTAATCATGCCTGCTGCTAAAAATTTTCTACTTTATTTCATTTGCATTTGTTTGCCTTCAACTTCCAGTCATTGATTCTTGTTATGCCTTCTCTGATGGATTAAAGAGCTCTTTAGGACTCACTATTTTCTCCCCAGGAAGGTGCTTTTACCATGGAATCAAGTTACTTCTCAATATTTTTTGTTGTGTTTGTTTGTTTGTTTTAAGAAAAAGCTAAACAGATTGAGCTTTTTAGAGTTCTCATTATTTTTTCACATTCTTGGATGATTTTTGTGGCTCTTTTTTATTCATAAAACTGTATGTTACTAGTCACATACATAGAAGTAAAATTACTTCTCTAGTTATTCTTGTGTTAGTATGGTTAGAAATTGATGTTTTTGCAAGGTCAGATTAAAAAAATCCCTACCTAATATGACTTCTACACATCTGAGTGTAGTTATTAGAGGACAGAAAAAGATGGATGATTTAAAAACATTTAAATGTTTTTAAGTGATCCACAAATGAGCAAGAGTGGGTGTGCAGGAGGGATGCAAAAGTATTTATGCTGAGGTTTTTAAGGAGCTAGAAGTGAAAATAAAAATAATAATTTTAATTGTAAAGCAACAATAATACATCAAAACTTAAGTGCTGTGTTTAGCATAGTAATACATACTTGCCGAAATTTTGTAGGGTTGAATGAAAAATGTTTGTTATTAACGCATTGTTGTGGGTCACTGGAAATAGAAACTGTGAGTGGATGTGAATGTACATATCCCTTACATCCTTTTAATCCTGTAAGTAGCCACTTAATTGTATTTGGAAACCCAAGAACAGTTATGTGATCTGTTATGCTGTAATAGAAGAAATAACATAGTATTAAGAATTCCTTTTGGTTTAAAAGTTGTCACTATTAAGTCATACAAAAGTTCAAACAATCAAAATCCACAGCTTCGAAGAGGCTCTTGAAAGTTTTACTGCTTCGGTATTTCTTTTCTGAGGAGTGGCTATTTATTTTGATTTGCATCCATACTTTAGGACAAGGTTAAGTTAAATTTACACGAAAGAGACTAATCAGATGCCTGTCTGGTCAAAACATCTCAGCCTACCCAATGACTTTTATGCATATCATGTGTATCAGCATCTGAATTGAATCTGCACTCCCAGCCCCACACTTATCCCTCCTGGAAACCATCAGATTTTCATTACATTCACCTTCAGACTGTTTAAATTCTCGGTTCTGTGCATTAGTTTAAATGTGAGTTTGTCTAATGTTGTGTCTGACAAAACTTTGGGGTCACCAATGACTTTCTGTCCAAACTGACTTTGAGTTTTCACTTTGAAAAGAATGTGTCTTTCCATTGTGGCAGCATTCCCTCTGTGAAATTCAGGGCATATTCCACAAGGGTCTTCATTTGTTTCAGCAAAATGAAAGTTCATGGAAACATGGTAAATGAGGAAGAAATGAGATTTAAAGGAATGCAAAAAGACTTAGAATCCTCTAAAACTCGTGGAAGAGAAGTAAAGGCAAACAAGATCTGAATAGAAAGCCAAATGGCCTCTAGTTAAGAAGGTACTAAGCTGTATAGATTTAGACTATAAGTTTGTGTGTACTAATGAAAAAGTTATTACTAAGATTTTGGTAACACTGAGTGACTTGGGGGTAGAAGTTGTCCCTCTGCAATGATGAGCTCACAGAGCCCTTTTCAAAACAACCACCTGCTGTTGGAAAAGATGAGAGAAGTGGGCATTCCCTTGAATGCTTTTTGGTACCACAGGCTTAGTCAATGTAAAGTATGTGATTTTTTACATCCTAGGTTGCCTCCGTTTCTTCTCCTGAGTCTCAGAAATCCTGGAATAGAACCATTAAATAAAAGGAGATGACATCACTGGGAAAGAAGATGGTAGAAGAAACAGGATGATTATGATAGGAAGCTGGAGACAGTCTCCGTGAGAATGCTAGCATGACTTCATTTCTCTGACCAGCCATTTAAGAGGTGATCCTCCTTTCTGAACCAGTAATAAATTGGGATGGCTGCAAGTAATGGTAGGTGTTTGACCAGTGCAGCAGCCATTGCAGTGCAGTACGTACTGGAAAACTGTTTTGGAAGTAGGGGGAGAGGGGATCTGGCTAGAAAATTACTTTACCATTAAATAATGGTACTGATGACTATTTGGTGAGCAGGTACAGCTGCCAGAATGCGTTTTTCAGCTTATCTTTCACAGGAGCATGGACAAGAGAAGAAAAAGGGGACAGAAAGGAGAGAGATGGAGAAACAATAAGAGTTTTTTGAGGCTGCTTCTGCTCTTCCAGGATATGTTCTTTGCCTTCCCTAGTGAGTGGTATATGCTGATAACTCACAGTACTTGTAATATTTCTTGAGCTTCCATATCTCCTTGGGAAGTTGGCAAGTTTATGAAGTTCCTGAGTATGTGGACAACTCCTCGAATGAATTAGAAACACTCCATTGTGTTGTAAGGGATGAGACAGACACTACTCAGTGACACCCATGTACACTTGGCTGTATTCAGAAAAAGGGTAAGACTGTACTATCAAACTGTGCAAGTTCCCTTTTTGAAGCTGTGAGCAAATTGTTGTTTCCTCTAGCAGTTCCTGTAACTGCTTATATCCAGTCTACATCACAGAAGGTCCTGTGTAGTTACTAGATAGAGTGATGTGTGATGCATCCTGTTTCTTCAGATATAGACATCCCATGAATTCACGTTATTAGTTTATGGAAATAAGACTGTGCTAAGATTTCTAATATCAGGGATTGTGTTGGCATTAAGGTGTCATCTTCATATCCAGAAGCAGATGATTTAGTCTGTGTTGCAGTCCTGTATAAAGGATCAGAGTACAGGTCACGTAATGTTTCTATATTGTGTATTTTCAGAAAACATGTAGATAAGGGAATAGTAGCTCTGTCCCAGCACTATAACTAGCTCTAGGAATCTTTCCAGTTTGACTTGGAGCATTGAGGTCTGTCTAAAGGAGTCCTGGCTGTGAGAGAGCATATCTTGTTGAATCTTCTGGGCGGGATCCAATAGGAAAGAAGGGACTCTCAGGTATTTTTCATCACCTTAGGCCTGGTTGGATTCTGCCTGTTCAGGTGTAGAAGTTCAACAGTGGTGTCAGCATCAGAAGCTTACCTGCCTCTAGACTGGAGTGAGGGAGACTGAGTACTAACACCTTTGGAGCAGTGTCTGTGAAGATGGACAGCAGCATTTTGGGTTTATTAGAAGCAGCTGATAACTCTTATCTCAGTGGTAAGCTTGAGTGTACAATACATAAATGATCTGGAGATTTAGGAGGGGACTATTTGATTAGGAGGGGAATATTTGATGCCATGTTTCCAGAAAGTTGAAGAGATAAATGGATGTTGCACTGCATGTTGTGTTCTCAGCAAAGCAAGCATCTCAGCAGGTCAGCGATTTCAGAAATAGTACAGTCCTGAAAGAACATTTTTTGAACTCCTTTTTGCTGTTGAAGCTGAACGTAGTTCCATCTGTCTGAAACTGCACATTGAGAGCTTCACAGAGGCACTTAAAGAAGTTATGTACTTATGCATAAGGAATAAGATGCTAGAGGAATCATATTTCATAAGAGTAAATCTATTAACCTTACATAAAATGGTTACTTTCTGTACACATATTCACTGTAAAAAATGTTCATGGTATACTGATCATCAGAGGAAAAGTCCATACTGATGTATCTTCACCATCTTTGCCCACTTTCTGAGCTGAACAGTGTGGGTATATGCTTTTGCTATGAAAATCTGTTTGCTTGGATACTTTGCCATACATCTGTTAATTCCACAAAAAGTGTACAAATTTTCATGTTATCCATTTTGTGGATAAAAACACTGTGTGAGTACTGACCCTGATTTAAGAATGTATCATCTCTAGAAACGATGGAATTGTCTTCAGGGCTCACATGTCAACAAAAATCAGCTGGTTCGCACATGAAGCTTGGCGAGGAAAACGCTGCAGCGGTGCCGGTGCCATCCCTGCTCCCTGCCTGCCTCTCCCAGACCACTGCCTTTAGTCAGCCGAGGTTCCCTTGCCTGTCTGCCACTGCTCCACAGTTACCACTTACTCACATACCCAGGTCAGGCAGCCACTCATCCATGGGGAGCGGACAAACAGCCTTCTGAAACCCTGCTCACTGAAAGAAGAGGGACAGCAACGCATGCGGATTACTTGACACAGTGTGAGCAAATCCAGATGGAAAGGTAAAGCAAAGCAGGTTCCATGCATTGCTACTGTTTGCAGACATGCTGATTCTCACTCCTTTGGATGTAGTCTTTCTCTTCCAGAAATGATTTTAAGGAAATATTTTAAGTGTATCTCCTGATGATTTCAAATAAGACACCAGAGGAAAAGATTGGCTGCAAATCTGCATCTAATAAGCAACTGAGAATTGTGTTCATCTGGGCTGTGCACAGGCTGGCACTGCAGCCTCAGGAAAAGGGCAAATACGGCCAGGGCTTTTTTTCAAATACGCTGCGAAAACCCTCCCTGCTGTAGGGCTGGAAGTGTTGGAAAGCAACAGTGACAATCTACATTACCAGCAGCTCCATCAGAAGTACATGTGCCCAGGTGCCCTGTCTCCGCAGATGTTTTGCTCTCATTTTGAGCTGAAAATATAACTTTTTTGTTGAGAAAGGCTTTCGGATCTTGTTAAAAATAGCCTAATAGTAGCTTTGGATTTGACTGACAATTTAGTTGTTACTATGCCATTTTCACTGTAATAGTCTAGTAATTTTGACCCAAAGAAACGATGATCTCATTCCTTGGGAGGGAGGACAGAGTGACAAAATCTGGAGGTCCCGTGACGACACTGAATCTCTTTGTTGTCAAAGCAAGCTATGAAATCATCTGCTTTCCTGCCAAACCCTCTGGGGGGAGTAAGCAGCGTCCTTCACAGAACACACATTTTGCAGAAGATGGGGGCACTGAAAAACCACCTTCCTGCCCCACGGAAGGTGTGCTGCCTCACACCCTGTGACGTCTGGAATTGATGCAAGTGTGCTTTCCCACCTCTGTGAGCAACCAGAGCACTAAAGTTGGCAGAAGCTTTCTAAGGTTCTTTATATACTGTGACTATGTAAAAAATTCTACTGGAGTAGTGTCACCAATGTGTTTCACAGTTATTTTGGGAATGTGGAAGAATGAGATCTCTGCATCTCTCTCTGTCTGGCTCCACTGCCAACCAGGTAATCTGTACTTGTTGGGATTCTCCACCCTTGTTTGTGTTTGCTAGAAGTCTTTGGTTGTGACCTATGCGGGGGATGATAGGAACTGAGAGGAAAATTTTAATAGAACTTTTTTCATCATTCAGTTGGAACTTTTCTGTTCCTACTCAGCAATACATTGTTAAGAACAGTTCTGTCTTTGGAGAGGCCTTCCTCTGTTATCTCTAAAGAAAACTGGAGAACAAAAGGATGCTTTAAAAAAAGGTTGATAATGTATAGCCGATGTTTCCGTTCAAGTTCAGCTCGCTTTACGTGGAAAAGGAGTTGAACCAAAAGGCTCCTTACAAACATTTCTACTGGTTTCCAAGTAAGTAGCTACAAAGGGTATCCTAGAAACTGAAGTGTTTGAGAACATGTATCTAATAGAAATCATAGTTTTACTCTTGCTTTGCAATATGACATCCAATCTGTGTGTCTTTTCCCAAAGTATACCCTAGTTTGCAAACCACCAAAATTACTAAACAGGGGTTTTGAAACTTCCTCTGCAACTACATACTTCTTTTCCTGGAGCAGTTGTACTGGGCTGTTGTGACCCAAATGTTCTGTGGGCAAAGCTTATATGCAAGAAGTCAAAGGTGTCTTGTGTTATCCAAGTGATCTCAGTGCCTGCACCTGTCTAGTGGAGTGTAATTTAAAACAGATTTAAACTTCAATGAGGTTTGCAGAAGAAGGCATGTTTGTGAAGTATCAGAAGGGATGTGGCACAGCATGAACAAGACAAGAAACATATATTGCTTCCGTAAAAAATGCTACTGTCTGCAACTGATGAATAAATTCTTTTGTGTTTCTGTCATCAAGAGTTGCAGAAGAAACCCACTGGAATATGCAAACCTGAGGCCTAAGCATATAACTAGCAGAGATGAAGGAAAACCTTTAAGAGAGTATGTCATGTAATCAAATTCTCCTCATCACTTGCCTTTTACTGAAGTTTTGGCTCTAGACAACAGCAAGGAATAAAAGCATTCCTTTGCCTTCCTTTCAGGTCTGGTTTTCACAGAAGAAACATTAAAGAAGTTCAGTATGTGCAAAGCTATCAGCTTCTGCACACTAGACCACATAAATACTAGTGATTTTTACAGTTTTCTTCTGTTCTATATTCACGTTTAAACTTTAGGATGCAAATCAGAAAAAAACCCCCACAAACAGAACGTTTCATTGAGACAGAAACACCAGTGTTCCTTACTATTCATGTATTTTTGCATGATTTCAGGTAGCAGAATCACTGTCTTCATATGTTCACCAGCACTTCTTCACAAATGAGGCAGTTTTAGAATTAGGATCATTATTTAGAAGGATCTTTGACTTCCATAAAGCACCATGCCTTGTTAAACAATTGCTATCCCTTGTGTGTCAGACCACAGACCCTTCCAAAACTTCATGGATAGATTTTGGGAGATCATGATAATTAAGAAATTATCGAAATCAACTATTTACACATGAATATTTGTGACCAGTTCAACTTAAATTGTCTTAACTCAAGTTTCTGTTACTACACTGCCTTTCGGGGCAGAGCAGTGGTTTTGGATTTTTCACAGCAGCACTCCTCCCAGCGTTATTTGCATCAATAAAGCAGACGTAAACAGCGAAGCTGATGTAAAGGGGTATTTCTCCTGTTCGCTAGTCCTGTACAGCTTCCCCGCGCGGTGCAGGTGACAGTAAAAGAGCAGGGAGCGGAGCAGCAGCGAAGGACAGGTGAGATATGGCTCAGCGCGCCCCTGCACCGGGGTGCCCGAGACGGCGCCGGGCCGTCACTGCGTGATTGTTGAGAACCTGGAGGGGCGGGGGGAGCTGCCTGACCACTGCGGACTGCTCCTTGTCACCCAGGAGGTTATGGAGAAAGCCAGTATCTTCCGACTGATGCTCATACAGGTGATGAAGCCATTTCTGGAAAAAGAAAGAAAAAAACCCCAAACCCCCAAAAAAACACGAAACAAAAAGACAAAACAAACGCCCCCCAACCTCGGGTAAGGGGCAGAGCCGCGCACGCAATCGCGGCAGCGGAGAGGAGCCCCGCGCGCCGGCTGGAACTGGGCAAGAGGGGCCGAGACACGCTGGCTCGGCTGGGTTCCCCGCTGAGCCCAGGTGCCCGCGCCTGGGCGGCATGGCAGCGCGGCCGTAGGGGCGGGGAGGCGGCGGCGCCCTGCTCCCT
>VZRV01002982.1:0-82687 GCA_013398115.1 Falcunculus frontatus
ATAAGATGTTTCATTTTATCTAAGACCATAAATATACAGGCTGTCTTTTCTACCAGAATAAAGGTGTTTTTTTCTCTGAGTGCTTTACTGAAGGTGGGATTCATCATGTTTCTCCAGAAGGGACAGCAGAGCCTTCATTTAATAAGATTATTGACTACCGGTAAATGCAGCTTTTATTCACATTTATGCCTTTCCAAAACACTTATTTAGCATTGGCACTTTTTAGATTACAGTAGAACCTATTTTTTGTTATTTGAATGCCTGATAGGATTAACCCAGGTGCCAAAATTTACTTGTCTCTCTGTTAGGGTGCCTTGGACTGCAAGACTGATGTTCAGTTTGACTCAGGATTCCTGTAAAACCACTTGTGGAAATAAATATTCACAGCCTGCCTCTCTTTCTCAGTTTCTTCCAAGCAGGTCTGAGCAGGAAATCTAAAAAGACAAGGATAATCTGGCACCCTGGAGGTGGGAAAGAGAACATGGGGGAGCAGTACTAAGAAACCCAAGTCTGCTTTCTCCACTTTATGTTGTGACCAAAAAGTTAAGTTCCCTGGTTTTGTTTCTGTTCTGTAAGGTGGTGACTGTAGAAACCAGGCAGGTTAATTAATTGAAGATCTTACTGCAGTCATAAATGATATTACTGCAGCCATATATAGCAAGAAATAATCAAACCGGTGTAGAAGTTGAAATGTCAAAAATTTGGCAGAGTAGGAATCTTTGGGGCATTTCTTTTTTGTTTTGATTTTTTTTTAATGTAGCCTAAAAGTTTATTATATCTAATTTGTTTTCTTATTTCATGTAGAACCATGGAATCATTTAGGTGGGAAAAAACTTTAAGGTTGAATCCGACCGTGTAGTCCCTTATTTCTTCCTTTGTCATTAATCAATCTGGTCAATTGAATAATTGTGAAAAAAATAATCAAAACTCTGTTAAGGCTTAACCGAATTATGTTTCTAAGAATATCAGCCCACAGAACTCACCAAATGAATAAAATGTAAAGCCTTAATTGACACAAGCTGGAAGGAAAAAGTTGCTAATAATTCTGGTTTTGGGATGCTTCTTACACGCTGAGGAATTCACTGATCAGAAAAAAACTGTGTAAAATATTTTCAATCAAATATTAGGAAAACAGTACAGTTGGATGCTACTGGTATATGAGGCTTTCTGACAAAAGAATTAATATATTAAGATATATATTTAGGAAAAACTTGAAGATGTCAAATATTTGGTGTGGTAATTCATAAGAACTTAAACCCATTGGATTAATTAGTATTAATTAAATTTTTACAATGCAGGGAATTAACTGCATTGTAATAAAATAATAAAACTGGAATCAATGAAATTTTATAATACCTGTCAGGGGCTGCTCTAGGAAAATGAGAAATTGTTTTCTTTTTGAATTAAAAGGAAGGAAATGCTGATCAAATTTTACAAGCATAAAAAACCCCTGTATCTAATATAATGAACAACTGAATTTCTAATAGCAAAGCTGCTTAGTTCTGTAGGCTAAATGTGCTGTAAAACTGGTGGTTTATTATTTTAGTCGTAGTGATGCTTTATTTTAGGGCTGAAACAAAAGTAACAAGAGCACATTTTCCTTATTCTCCAAATTGTATGTTATGTTTTTAAATACCATGAGGAAAAGGGGAAATGAAAATCTGTTGAAAATAAGAGAGAGCAAAATCTTGCAGGAGTAGATCTGACAGTTTAGATCATTTCATCTTGTCATGCAATTACAATGTTTAAATTAATAAAAGTGCATCAGAGAAATTTACACATTTGCGGATAATGTATCAGCTCCCAGAGACAAAACCTCTTAATGTTATGGTTTTACTCAAAGCATTACTAGGCTTTTAATTTCAATAAAGGCACGGTTTCCTGTTTTTAAAATTAAAATCCAGCCCAGTGACCAATGGGTGTGTTCATAACTAGGTGAAAAGTCCATTTTCAGATCATAGCAGGGAGAGTGTTATGTATGGTCAACAGCTTCCTTTCAGTGAGTGATAGCCCTAATCCTTGAGGTAAAGAAGATTTCTCTTTAGCCCGAGTGCAGGAAGCTTAGTTGAAGAGCTTTATCCCATCAGAGGTGTCTTAACTGAGCAGTTATTTTTCTCCTGCATCCTATTGTCATGTATGAGCACCAAGGAAGCTTCTCTGAATTTCTGTGAGGGAAAATGGCAGCAGTGGCATAAAGCAGCTCAAAGGTGCCTAACACATCTTGACAGAACAAAGAAATGCTAAAGCCTGCACAATAATGAATATATGGTATCTCTGTATGGCATTTTGGGGGCCCTTGCACTGATGGCCAGTTCAGGGAGATTCCCACACCTCTTCCTCAGTCCTTTCTCATCTCAGTCAGTTCTGCAGCAAGAAATCTTAGCAATTAATTTTCATTCTCATTCATTTAATCCTCCTATCTGCTCCTGAGCAGATCACCTCTCTTCCTACAGCAGCTCAGCCCGGATATTTTGCTAATGCTCACTCAGGGAGGCAGATCCAGCATGACCATCCCAACGAGGATTAGTTCAGAGGGAACACAAGGAGAGAGGATAAATGGGACTATAATGGTCCAACAGCAATTGCTTGGGTACATGTAATCCCCTGGCCCTCACTGTGCACCTACCAGGGTGGGGAGAATCAGTAGAGTTGATTGGAAAAGCTAATTCAGCATTTTAAAATGGAGAGGGCTGATTCACAAGGGCTCTGAGCAGAGGTGTGTGTGCTGGGTCATCCTGTTTGCTGTGTGCTGTTCCATGCAATCTACAGCTGCAGTCCACTCTCCATCATTTCCTCAACAAGGAATTTTTCCTGGGGGTTGGTCTCTAAAACCAGCTCTGATAGGGACTATCCAAATTTCCCTCTTCCTGCCCAGAAAAAAAAAAAAAAATTATTTGTGGTTTGGTTTTGGGTTTCTTTTTTAGGATATTTTAGGAGAGTAGCAGCTCTCACCAGGAATGGAGGGGTATGTGGATGGTCGAGTAGGTGGGGTTTCATCTGTACATCTGTACCTAGAGGAGTTAAAAACCATGGAGAAGAACAGCTGGATATAGAGTTAAACATGCCACCTTGAAATCCTGTGTAGAGCAGCCATAGGGGACATTGCCTGTTGCTGACTGTGTTCCTCTGCTTGTCTTTCATCAAAAAAAAATAGAAATATAAAGCAAAATCTTGTTTTATCCTTGTAGGAGGAATAAATCTTGCGGTTTTATTCCATCACAGTGAATTTCTGCTCAAGCCCAAATCTTAAGATTTCACAGGCAACATAATAAATATGAAAATCTGATATTTCTGTGTGGCAGGTTCTTTGAGGTCTGCTCATTTCAGAAGACAGGGCTACTTTGAGCTACCCTGTGCCAGGTTGTAGATGATAGTAAGGGACTTCATTGAGCCAGACTGCAAAGCTTTCACAGGAACCCCCTGGACTTAATTCTGAGTGTGGATTTGGGTGTGGATCTGCCCACCTGAGACTCTTGCTCAGTAGCTGCAGCTGGGGATAACCAAATAACGCTTCCACCTTCAAATGAGCTTTGAAAATACCTTTTTTTCTCATTCTTTTCAACCAGGGCAATCTACACAGAGCAGCCCTGCACTGCTGTATATGAGCAAACCATGCAAAACATTAAAATCAAACAGCGCAGCTTCACGAGAAAACAACGTTTCCTGATGACATCTAATCCACCAGACATAATTACTGAGCACAAACACCCAGATCCAAAACTCTTCAAAAGGGCTGTGTGCTGCTGCAGTTCTGTCCAAACCCATCTGTTTGCACTGCCTTGCGGGTGTTAGCTGGAGCTGCAGAAGCAGAGTGTTTTACAGTCACAGAGGTTAATGCAGATTTTCTTGATGACTCTTCATGTTTTGTCACATTTTCTCATGCCGTTCCCAAGAAGACAATGCATCTTCATTCCTGTGACAGGGCAGGTGCCAGCTGAATGGGAATAGAGCTTGTGCTTATCTGTTGATACCTCGGTGGGAATAGAGCGTTTGTGAAATTCTTCTTGGCTGTCAGAGGAGTGGAGGCATTTTCCTCCTCTCCTCTCAATTCACTTTTCAATCTCAATAGCTTATTGGAATGACAGGGTATCAAAACGTCTGGAAAGCTAAAACCATACATCAAGCACCTGTGTATTGCAGAGGTCTGGCAGTGCCAACAGAGTAGATGGATTTTATATAATCTCTGTCTCCTGGAAAGAATAAAAGGAAAATTTTATAGGCTTGACCTGTGATCTCAGAGAAATAGTCTGAGTTTTGTCTGGGTGGCTCGGAAGAATTGGGTGCACTGAATACACTTCCACTTGATATTTAATAAGCAGAAATGCCCCATGTAGAAGAGTAGTAGTGAACATTCAGTTAAACATGAAGCAAATCTTCAGAGCAATGGTGCCATTTCTTAGAGCCAGATTTCATTCCAGTTGCTGATCTTGTTTCAGGAATTTGAGATTCATTACCACACTGCCTCTGACATGTTGATAAGCTGGGCATCGGAAAGAATCAAGATAACATCCCTCACCTCTTAGTTTTCACTGAGACTCAGGAGAGCTTCCCTTGTTTCCTATTTTCTCTTTTCAACTGAAGTGAATTATTTACTGCTTCTTTAACTCCATCCACCAGCTCAAAACCTCCAGTCAACACGGCAAAATGTGATATAGGTGCAGACCGCTGAATTCCTGGGATGCTGCCCAGAAGTCCCCTCAGAGAAGGAATATGGTTGGAAAAATGGATCCCAGCATCCCTGTACTCAAAGGAGTTTCTTGTCTCTGCTACCTGCCTCTTTTCTGCCACTTTCTTCCAATGAATGCAATGGCAGATGGAATTCTGAGCTTGTGCTCCTGGGATAGAGATGGGTGTGCGTTTTTAGGAGGACCAAGTTGTTCAAGCAGATCTTCATTTCACGTAGCACAGCTTCTCCTATTGGGGAACGACCAGCCTGGTGTGAAAATCATTTCAATATTGATTCAGTGTAAGGGTAGCTGGGAACTCAGAACTGCAAGTGGCAAGAGCAGATCACCCAAATAAAAACATCCTAGGAAAAGTGAGTGCTGGAAATGTGTAAAAGATCTGTGTGTATGTGTAAATTTGCAGGAGTGACACGCTTGTCTATCAGAGATCCTCATGGTGTTGAATTGAAGCAGAAACA
The DNA here is from genome assembly GCA_013398115.1 of Falcunculus frontatus. Lineage (NCBI taxonomy): Eukaryota > Metazoa > Chordata > Aves > Passeriformes > Falcunculus > Falcunculus frontatus. Next base: position 5,144 of record VZRV01002982.1, read on the forward strand.
TATGTAATGTGGCTGTGAACAAGCAAGTTTGGGGAGCTGCTGAATTATGCATCCTCTGGTTAAATTGCTACTTAGTGCTAAAGCTTGGGTTATGGAAGATGCAATTATGCAGCATCTCTGTAAACTTTGCCATGGAGGAAGAACGATGTAATGTGCAGGACATGCTGGAAATCAATGTTTCCTCATGCAGTGTGAAAATTAAACTTACTCAGTTTATCAAAATATATTTTTCTACTTACTGCTAAGAGTGCTTGTTGCTAAGTTTGTTGTGGAGCCATATTTAGGAAATAAGATCACGAGTGATTTGAGGGAAATTATGCTGTAAATTATACTGTGCAGAGCACCAATCTCAAATAGATGGAAAAAGCTGTTAGTGAAAACTTTTTCTTAATTACTTCACCACAGAGCATAAAGGTATTATTTTTGAAAGAAGAAGTCTGGGAGAGTTTTTCTGTCTGATCTTTTGCCCTGGAGATGTTTTGTGCAGCTTGGCTCCGTTTTTTATCTGACTGCTGTTCACCTACTCTGGGATACAGCACCAGTTCTGGTAAACTGCCCTTAGTAGTTATGTTTTTCTCTAGTTGTGTTTTTCTCTACCAGAATTGCTGTTGAAATAATATTTGGAAAGGCAGGAACAAATTAAGGACGTGTAGTAAAATCAAAAGTAAAAATTTCTCCTCACAGACAATTAAACCATCATAAATAAGCGTGTGAGGGTTTACTTAGGCTGGAAAACACTGGCACCTCATAATAATCTGTTCGTTTGTTCCAGTTGCCACAAACATTCAAGGGCTGGTATTAATTAAATTACTTCTAAATGCTGCTACTGAGTTCAGTACTAACAGGCTTATTTTTCTGCATTGCTGCTCCATTTGTCTTATATTTGCCTTGCCTTTTACAAGCTAATTTGATGTATATTACTCCTTTACTATATATAACTCCTTCAGTGATTTGCAGAGCAGTATAAACAATTTATGCTCATTGTGTGGGTATTGCCTTAAAGTATGGTACATAAACCTATTAGGAAGATGGAAATAGAGTATCTTTTATAGGAATATATCAAGTCATAATGGGATTCCTTGAGATCTCAGAATTCACTTTGCAATGTTGTTTACATCTATTGCTAAAAGAAAAAAAAAAGAAGGGAAGTTTTCTCCAGAAGGTGCCATGCTGGTGAATATAGGTTTGTCTTTTGTCCCACCCAATTCATAAATGATCTGTCCTGGGCTTGAGGCTTCCCCAAGCTCTCAGTTAAACTGAGGTCTTTCCTAATGATGAACAAAGGCTGTTCTTGACTGCTTCATGCTTCTGAAAGAACAATAAGAAATGAGGAAGGGCATGGGGGATGCTTTAAATATCTTCTTTTGCAGAGCCACATGCTGACTTACTAATATTTTAGATAGCTGCTCTCCTAACCAGTTATTGTTTTCAAGTACTTCTCATTCTTGTTAGGCACTCACAGTTATTTAGTCTTTGTTTTCACTTTGCAGAGGGGAGGTCTGAGGAAGGTTCTGCTTGTAGAGCCTGGAGCTATTTCAATAAATGAGTTTAACAATGCCAGTATAAAATGAGCTTGTTGTAAGCAGACAGTGCTCTCAGAGCCAGAGATGAATTTCTGTGGTTTCTAAATAAGCAAAGTCTGCTCCAACAAACAGCCCATCGTGGGTCCCCCATGGAGGCAGACTGCAGTTGCTGCAGGATTTTCTTCCAGTGTAGGAGAAACTTCTCTGTCTATAAGAACACACACACACACATATGAGAAGCGAAAAGCTTCTCATTTGCTTGGAATTTATGGCTTCCTAATTACAGATGAGGAGACACTGTGATTTTCTGCTTTCTTACTTCCTAGCACACTAACTTGTGTTTATATAATGTTTGGATGGTGATCTCCAAGCTCTTAGCAACAATTGTGGTGGAACAGCTGAAGAATTAAAGGCATACTGCTTTACTGATCATTTTTTTCCAATATTGGAAAGATTCAAAGAAGCAGGAGAAAATTTGTAATAATATTTTGCATCTTTTAAATTCAGAAGTATCCTCTTTTATAACAGGCATTTCCTACATCTGTATCTTTAGGATTAGAGAAAATAGGTTTTGATCTTATAAAAAAAAAGCATTTTTTACACTTAAGTAATGTTATTCAGTGATAAGTTTCTGTCCCTACCATGTTTAAGGAACTAATACAGAATTTCCTAGGAAGTCATGTTCATGATTTGAAAAAACTCTACTTGTGGATCAATATTTAGGGATCAGTATCAAATGTCTGAGCAGTATCTCATGTGTCTGACAGACTTTCTGATTCCCATCTTCAGCGCACCACATTGCAGATAAAGGAGGAAACATCCATCTCTAATGAGCAAACTAATGGTGGTTTAGGAAGGTTTTGAAAGGATTTTGAAATTAAACAAGAACCTGTGGTGGACAAGGGACTGAGTTAAAAGAGTACTAAATCTTTAAGTCCTTTACAACAAGATTTAAAGGAAAAAATGTATGGTGATTTTTTTCCAATGGTTTATGATTATGACTATCATTTTGGAGGCAAAATTATTTTTCAGAGATTTATGAAATACAATCTATAGAGACACTATGAAAAAATGTTGTCAAAATAGGATTCTAAAATTTCGTCTTTACTTTTGAAAAATAAAATACCTAGTAATGAAATTGGATGAAAAAGCTCCTGTTATTAACAAATGCATGCAGATCTATGTAGAAAGATGTGGTCCCATGGTGTTCTAAACTTCTAATTTTTAAAAATGGTGCCAAGACCAAAATATCACTTGAGGCTTATCAGGACTCTTGGTATCATCACGTCATGTCACCATGTGCAAAAGGGTAGCAATAATAGACTTTACTAAGAATTGTGTTTTATATGTGAGATAAAGTAAAATATTTCTCATTTTCTGAAGTAGCATTGCAGTGCTAACAGAGAGGAGAAATAATAAAAAGTAATTTATTGCACAAATGCCACTCTGAACACACCCAGTAGAACTTCAGATGAAAAATGGACCTTGTTTTATATATATAAAAAAATTCTCATCCTAACTGCACATAAAAAAGTTATATTGGCTCATGTGGCCCTTATTGTTTCCTAGTAAAACCTTAACTTTCTGGTCATTCTAGACTCAGTAGGCGCTCTCTCAACTGCACTTTTGTTTCTTGACATAAGGGCTTCAAAAGAGAAAAAAATCAACTGCACCAATCTCCTTTTCTTCCCCTTCTTGCTTAATTTTTTTCATTATTCCTCGAGCCCTACCTTATTGGTTCGCTGTTAGTGACAAAGATTCAAATTAAAGAGAAAAACTGGTGGAACAGCCAATATCTTCACAGACTCAGTGATGTTTCCTCTAACGTTTATTAAGATTTACATAATTTGCTTTATTTAGAATCTGTCTTACACATAATTTTCTTAAAATAAGCAATGAGATGATTGCTCTATACACAGATAGACCTAAACTAAATATCTACATATGTTTTGATTCCCAAACCTGAGAAAACACTTGTGTTGTTTAGTTCAAAATTCTGGTTTTAGCTTTCAATTTGCATGGAAGTGCTTTCAGAGCTGGCAGAGCCTGCCTCTGCCATATATCTTTCTTGTACTCTCTGTTTTATACGCCCACTGAGATCCTGTACTGCAATTACTGCCATATGGGAAAGAAAGTTTAATTTTACTCTGGAAATCCAGCACTGGGTAATCTCATTGCCTGTCTAGGAGCAGATATGCACCATGAGTAAAATCATCCTATTAGATCTATCAAGCAAATCTCAGATAAGTAGCAGAGGCTGTGATTTTTCGGAGATTATCTCCAGAAACACTAATGTTATCCCTGAGATTCTTTGACGTGGATATGTCATTTGGAATTCCCAATCCTTTTCTGGCTTGCCACCAAGGAATTGGAAGAAAAGCGGGAAGGGGAATATGGTGGGCATTTTAGACCTTCTTGTCTATCCAATCTGTTAAGTTTCAACTTTTCCATTCCACAGCTGGGTGAAACAGGGGTCAGGTCTGGTGCAAATGGGAGGCAGCCAGTTCCAAGCTTGGCTCTTGGTTTGGATAAGGAATAGCCGTGCCCTGGCTGCCGGGGCCTGGGAGAGCACAATCTGCCGTGTCTCCGAGCCCTGCTGGCTCTCAGCAGATGGAGCAGGCGTGGCTCTGCTGGGAGCTGGATGGACAGCACTCAGCTGATGGGATCTGACACTCCGTGCACGTGTCCTGGGCACCGTGGCCATGGCACAACGAGCACCAGCGCCGCAGGACACCCAGGGAATGCTCCCTGCAGGATTCAGTGATAGCTCCTCAAACTCAACACGGCAGCTTGTGACAGGTACAGGCAAACAGCCATATGCTTCTTGCCTAATTACAGGAAAAGTTGCCTGCGTGCCTAAAATTAGAGGAATCAGCTGCTGCCACGGGGATGCTGAGCAGCACAGGAGGGAGATGCTGCTGGAGCAGGGACAGCAGTGCTTTAATTAGTGCTGCGTGGATTGCAGTACCTGTCAGCCAGGGAGGGCTGCAAAGCCCCTCTGTTGCAGAACTGAGGAGCTTGTCCACAAGAGTTAATGTCCAACAGCTTTGCTTGGGTGGGAGTCTCCCCTCTGACGCCTTCACACTCGCTGAGTCTGCTCTTCCCACGTCCCTGAGTGGAAGTCAGTTCCCACAGCTGAAAGCAGAGGGAACATCCCCAGCGACGCCCCGGCCCTTGATGCTCACTCGAAAACGTGTGCCACTGATCTAAGGAGACCAACTATTGAACAGATATTGAACAGCTTAGAACAATTCCTCATAAGCAAGCTCCTGCCCAGTGGAGGCAGTCATTCAGAGAGTCTTTAAAATAGTACTTTTCCTTATATATTTATATATCTAATGGTAAACTTATATAGTTGCATGAGGCACTGTGCATCTTTCCTCTTGCTGAAGTTGTACGCACACAGGCAAGCAGCGGGCATTACATGTGTGAGTACGCCCATGTGGGAATAATTCACAATTATTTCTTTTTCTTTTAAAAGCTTTTTAATTATTTGACTTACGTTGTGACCTTTTACATCAAATTATGTTGCCAGCATAGAGGGTTTCAAAAGAGGCCTGAGGTCCTCTGCAGACATATGCTTTGCTTTACCACAGGCAAAACTGGAGAGCAAATATCTGCGCTGGAGACCAGCTCCGAGTGGTAGCTGTTTGTGCAGTGAAGTATTTCACTGAACTTTTCATTCCAAAGCCACAAGTCCCAAGACTCCTTTGAACCAGGAGTGATCTTATCCTCAAGGAGTTTTCAAAAGAGCTGCCTTTTGACCAAATTGGCAGCCTCTCTGCAGGGCTGATGCTGCAGACAGCTGCAGCAGTGGTGTGGGGATGTCTTGCAGAGCAGCTCACCATGTTATGCTGGCTTAGCATCAGCCTAGGGTTTTAAGGGCACTCATGGTGGTTTGAAAAAAACAAAATATATTGCAGGCTGTGATAAGGAAGACATTTCATGTAACTTGAACATTAAGCTTTAAATGCTCTTAGTGCAACTCAGAAAAGTGGCTTCCTGTCTGTTTAATGTATCTATTCAAACCTATAGAGAGGAAAAGTTAAGGGTGAGAGAGGGTTTTTTAAGACTCTCAGACATCTGAAGGACATAATCAAAGCTGGATAATGCGAGGGTTCTTTTTCACTATTGAAGGAAAGAAATAAATTTTTCCTAATTTTGGAAAGATGTGTCCACTGTCTGTATGGTACCACTCCGTAATGGCTCCTCCACAGGATTCATTCATATTTGAAAGGGGCAAGGACAGGTTGAGGAAATACACAGTTAGAATGTTTTTCTCTCTTTATAAGAAAGTACAAGATAAATCAAGAAAAATGGAGGGGTATGTCTTTTCCATGAGGAAAGCTCTTAAGGTTTTAAATTATCTTGTGTCATCTGAGAGAAAAAAACACTGTAACTTGTTTCTTAGGGCTTCTCATCTTCCTTTTCTTTAATTTTCTGTTTCATGTAGGTGTATAGCAACTCAACACACATGGAAACAGCTATACAAACATTTAATACTGCAATTTGAATGAATTTAATTACTTAACAGGACAGATGCCAAAAAAGCTCACCAACTTTCCTAAGCTACTTGTGCAATTTCCAATAGACAAAGATGGCATAGAAAAGGTTTTTAGCACCCAAAAATAACAGAGAAATCTAGAATCTGCTACTGTTGTGCAAACATTTTGTTTTTAAATAAAATAAGTTATCTAACCAGCCAGCTCCAAGCTACCTACCAGCAGTTAATTTCCACATAAATGAAAATCGGATCTCTTTGTTCCTTTCCTCAGAGCATGTTTCACCTGTTTATGATTTAAACTTCTGGATCAGTGTTTACATACTGCAGCCCAGTTCTTTTGGAAATCATTAAAAACTGTTAAAACCTATAAATATATTGCATTGTAGACATAAGAATTTTAATGGGAGAGCTGCAAGTAGTTGCTGAATAAAGACAGTATTTCAGTAATATTTTCACTGAAAATCAGACATTTTTATTCCATTTCTGATTATGATGCCTCCTGTTTCTAAAATATTTTGAGCTTAATTTTCTCCAATTTAAAAATTGAATTTGTGAATGGCACTGAGGCTGTTAGGATCTTGGGTTCGGGACAAAGTGCTGCAGGTTGGAGCTGCTTCTGCATTGAGGGGAAGAGGTTGTTCCTGGCCTTTTGTGGAGGAGGATTTCCGTGATCCATGGCAGAATTGCCCAGATTTATTCTGCTGGATCCATGGGCTGGGCTGGGAGGGAGCACTGCAGTCAAAATGGTGAGTTTGAGAGTGGAGCTGGTGACACCTGCTATGCTGAGGGGCCATTTTTCTACAAACCCAAGTGTATCCAAGTCTCTTACATTTAGAATTGTAACATACAGGAAATTAAAAACTTCAGTGCCAAAGTTATAACATTGCCTGGGATCATACAATTTAAAACCATTTGTGTTCGTGCTATACTCAAGTTTTCCCTGTTGCTTGTTTTGAAAGTAGCTGGGTATTTTTTTGCCATACTGTATTAGGTAATGCTCTGTGAGCACAAGGGTAAAATGTTGTCTTAAATGTTTTAGGATGCTTTTTGCCTGCACTATTTTCCCTCATTATTACATTTTAGCTCTAGAGATTTATGCTATAGACTAAAAAGCCCTACAGGAGACTGAATCATGCATGAACTTTATACAACTTTCTGTCTGATAGTTTTTTTCATCTTTCTCATCAGAATGATCAATGTTTTACTGAAATGTTGGCAGGCGAGGAGCAGAAATTGTGCCAACTGATGCTAACATTTCAACAACAGCAGGAGGAAAAAAAGAAGACAATAAAAGAAAGAATAGCTGGAGAGTATACTGCTTTTCTGGAATTATGTCTTTTCTCCTAGTTCTCCTTGAGCTGAGGCTGCTTCCAGACATTTCTTAATGTGTGAGCACAGCCAGGCTTGAAACTGTTTTAGGCTTCAGCTTCCAACTGTTCCATTTATCTCCAGCCTGACAAGGTAGCATGGTAACCATTGTATTAAGCCACAAGAGGAAAACACGTGAGATAAATTGTGGCTTTTCCCTCCGTTCTTTATTCTTGTTTTTCTGTGACCGTGTAGAGCAGGCACTGTAACACGTTTGATGGAGTTAGTAATTCCCAGCCTATGAGGATGAAGAAGTGATGTTAGTTGCAATTTGTTGTGACAAATATTTATATCAGTGCAGTTTTATCATTTGTCCCTGCAGCTCATAAAAAGGCATAATACAAATATTAATATGATGTTCATGATTTGCAACAAGTAGACCAGTGGTTCAGCCCATGGAGGGCTGTGCAGAGACTGAGGATTTTACTAGTAATGCTGATTCCCTTACCAAACTAATTAAAGGTTATACTCCCTGTATACCTTTCCCATTCATAAAACCTCATTGCATATTTTCCTTTATTTGCCAAGCAGTCTGTTACTTCCTGATCATGTTCAGAGGTACATATTTTGAAATAAGATCTCTCGAAAAAAGCCCATCTTGCTTAAAAGAAGAAAGTGTAAGCTGGTGGTATTTGACAAAGATAGTTCCTGCCTTGTCTATTCCAACAATATATCTTTATAAATGGTCCTGAGTCACAGTGCAACATTTCTCAGACACCGAGTTTCTGGTCTCCAGATAGATGAAGTTATTATTTTTGGTTTGGTCGTGCCCTGATGTGCAATTTTGTGCTATTCCAAGTAAATCTGACCCATTCATATTTAACTGGTGCAGACTAAAGCCTGAATTTTTAGGGATATTGGACTGTTTATAATGAACTTTTTTTATATACATTGAGTGGTGTGTAATGATGTGTGAATGTGTGCATAAAACTTACAGTTAGGAAATCGGGATATAAACAATCAGGCATTATCTGCCTGATCCCAAATAAAGTTAAACAAAGTTTTATTCCTGGTATGTGTAAATTTGTTCAAATGACCTGCTCCCTGTTCTCCAGTGGGGATATTTTTATGTGCTCTTGTCTTTAGTTGTTCCTTTCAAAATTTAAAATATTGAAGTCTATCAGTCAAAATTTTGCAATCTAAATCTAGGAGATTTCCATCAACATTGTAATTAGAAACTAACCAGGTACTTATGTAAAAGCAAATAGCACCTGCTAAATCAGTGTGTACTTTAAAAAAAGGGAGAATATTCTTTATTCCTCATTGACTTATGCCAAGGAAGGTATCTTTAAAGATTTGGTATTTTGTAGGAAGATTGAGGAAATCTCTGTCTTCTGGAGCAGCTGTTTGATAACAAGAACAATGTCAGTGCCAGATTTACAGTGTCAGATTTTATTTAAAGCTATTTAGAATTCACCACTTATTCCCACTGATGTTTCAACAGGTTTAGTTTGAAAAAATTGAGTTGCAACATCTAAATATTTTCATGCTCTATCTGAAAGGTTTTTCTTACAAAATCATTTTGAAAACACACGTTTGAACTATAATGTCTTCTTTCAACAAGAACTAAGTAAATCACTGGCAGAATGGAAATGAAAAGCCAGGAAGACACGTTTGGATAAATAATGAAATGCAGTACTCAGAGAGTTTAAGTGAACCAAAATGAAATGTGAATGAAAGAAAAAAGAATGACTGGCCATGGAAACATTAACTGAGGTAAATGAAATGTACAGCACACTAAGGGGACTCATAAGGAATTTTACAAACAAGTAAAACACATGGGAAAAAAAGGAAATACGTGTTTCTGTAAGAGAAATCTCTAATATTGCTAGACAGCTAAGCTGTAATGGATCCAAGTTTCTTCATTGGTTTTCACTGCAGACAAGATAAAGGCAATGTATTCTTGGCGAGCATTTTAGGTGAAACTTTATTATATTAAGTGCTACGTACTGGAGATTAGACTGATTGACATATCTAAATTACAATTAACCATTGTCCCTGAGTTATGACTGAGAAAGGTTATGAATGGAGTCACAAGGATGCTAAAAAATGGGTAGAGGTGTCATTGTCAGCTATCTTCCTGGAAAAAAAAACACTGGAAAGGTCAGACTTATACATAATGCAAGACTGTTTGTTTGTTTGTTTGTTTGTTTGTTAATTTGAGAAATTAGTCAATTAATGCATGATATCTAAGAAAGCCCACAATCAATGTTAGAAATAAGTCACAGGGTTTGGCAAACATTGCATTCCTGTGGTGGAAACGTGGAATTCATTGCTGTGATCCTTTCTAAGTCCCATTCTAAAAAAATTATTTCAAAAACTGTGATTAATGTTTATTTTTATTTACACATTTGGCTCAAGTAAACAGCATAGAATAAAAGAAGCATACTGAGATTTGAACCCTAATTGCCTCGGTTTATGAAGAAAAATTGTCTCATAGAGACTCCATAATTATCCTCCCTGGGTTTGTTATGTGTTTTTGTGGAGGATCAGGCTCTCATCACACAGGTCTGGAAATAGTGGAACGTCTGTTTCAATGATCTTGGCAGTAATTATTTAGAGACACCACAAGACCTCCTTGGCATTAGCACTGGTGGTAATTGGTGACAAGTCAAATGACTGAAATTTCCCTGCTTTTTCGGGATCAGCATGAAGCTGCTGGAACGTAGGCAGCTTCTCCTTTTTTTCTGAAGCCATATCTAACACACAAGAGCTGCTTATCTGTGCACACTTACTGTCTTTTTTCTCTTGCTACATTTCAGCTTTACGGCTTATGTCCATCTTTTCCATAAGGCTCCGACAATTTTCAACTTCATTCTGCATATCTTTATTCAAATGCAGATTTTTTCTTTGTAGCTGGGACCAAGTCGAAGGCACCTTTGAAGAAATGCTAATAAGAGTGCTGTGGTAAGGCAGTGCTTCTTCGACATACCTTCCTTCTTAAGAACATTTCTTTGAAATCTAGACGAAAAAAAATAAACCACTTTGCTCTTATCAACATTGCTTTAATGTGCTCAGAATAAGATGCCTGCATAAACCAGAAAATTGATAGGTGATAGCGAGCTACTCCTTTACTGTGCTGAATGTGGGAGGGTCTGCTTCAGTGCAGCCCAGAAGAGATTTTGAAAGAAACAGCTATTATGCTCCTTTTCTTCTTCTTTATAATTTAGCTGATTAGCACCCTGCATTTACTGAAATGGCACACCAGCCCTGAGCATGAGATAAACAATGCTAAAACCAGGTTTATAATCTGCAAGGTAGAGGTGCGGGATACTGCATCAAAGGAATTACTTGGCTGGGAAATGCTATCAGGGTGGCTTGAAATCTAATACACTGAAATTTCTTTTTTTTCAAAAAAGGAAAAGAGAATGCGAAACCTGTAAACGACAATCTTGGGTGAAATTGGGGAGAAACTGAAAAATTGCAGATCCTGAAAGATTCTGTCTCTTACAAGACAGAAAGGAAACTTTCTTCAGTGAGAAAAGATCAGCTGAAGAGAAAAATGTCACGCACAAGTCTGCTCATGGGTTTCTGTGATTTGCTGCATTTATCAAGTTACATGATCACACTCAGCAATTGCAAGACAGCTTTAAGGTTACAGAGAATTCCTAATAACTTTATTATTCTCTCTTAAAAGCAGGTAAAGTCCTCTTAACTGCATTTGGTATCATTTTTCATAAGGACCCATTAGAGTTAAATTAATGTCTTTCTAGAGATAGCTCAGTCATCCCAAATCATTCTCTGTCTGATGTTCAAGACTTTGATAGCATACTTTGAGTTTGAATTGAATTCTGGAGAGACACTGAGCATGTTAATTAGATTTTCTTTGTGCTCTGAGAGGAAGGAAAAGCAGAAGGGATAATTTTTAACATTTCAGTTGAGCACTGTTTGCAGTGCACATACCTCTTTCCTACAATATTACGTGCAATTGGAAGTAGAGATTTCTAGAATTGACATGTGCACTATGCTGTCTGAATTTGCTAAAGGTGAATGTGGCCTTTGGATGCATCGACTACAGAGTAATTTTTTAAACTAAGTTTAAAAACTAAGTGTAAAATTAAAAAATACTAGCCTGAGTGTCTTATTTAAATGTTAATGTATCTGGATGCTACAGCACTGTTTTATAACACTGAAACTGTGTGGAAACTTGACTGAAACAAAAGCACTGAGCACATCAGCTAAACAGGGGAAAATATTTATGTTAGCTGATCCTTGTTTGCACAACCACGACACTCGTCTTTCAAAATCAGTTTATTCAAATGGGGAAACAACAGCAGCAGTGGTCTCAGGAAGGATGAGGAGGGCGGGCAGAGAGCTTTGTCTGCTCTTCTCACAGCCACAGGAGCGTGAGGGCAGGGCCGAGTGCCAGGAGGCATCGGGGCTGTCAGCATCCCCCAAGGGCAGGCTGGCACTCCTGGGGTTTGTAGCAGCCCTAGGGGCATCAGCAGATGCCTTTGAGGAGATGAGGACAAACATTTCCTTGTGCAAATGTGTTACTCTGGCTGAGAGTAAAGCCAGAGAGTACAGACCTTCCTGCATCTTCCTGCTCATGCTCCTAATTCTGCTGCCGAGAGAAGAAATGAGGTAGAACGAAACAAATTTCCTCGTTACTGACCCAAAGGAAAATGAAATACAGCTGATGAAAGGAACCAAGGTGGCATTTATTGTCACGCTGGTAACGCACGCCAACAAGCTCAATTCACAGTGGTTGGTAACACATTGAGGTATCAGAAAAGCACAGAAGAAATGCAGGGAGAAAACAGAGAAATAGAGAGGCCACCTCTGGAACCTGCCCACACAGGCAGTGCTTGGGAGTGAGGAGCTGGGTGAAGGAGGTGGCTCAGCTGAGCAGGGGCTTCCTGCAGAGTTTCCACAGCAACAGATGCCAAGAGAGGGAGTCCAGGCATTCACCACCAACAGAAACGTTGTGGATCTGCTGGAGAGAAGGGATCTGACAGCTGTGAGAAGAACTGGCAGTGGGAAGACTCAGAAAAATTAAGCCCCAGATGAGAGAGAATTGAGGTCAAAAACAGCAACAGATGTGCACTAAAAATAGAAAGACAAGAAAAAGATAGATGCAAAGGTCCTTGCAAGTAGACAGATATTTACCAGGAGGGAGAGACATCTTATTAAAGGAGAGATGGAAAAGCAGTGATAATACAAAAGGAACAAATTGCAGCACAGATTAAGAAGCTTCTTCTTTTAATTCAAGTCATTCTTATTTAGCTCTAACTAAATCACCCTGTGAATCCTCAACCTGCATTATTACTTGGAAAAGCAATGAACCTTATGTAAGGGGCACCAGTGTAGATGCTGCTGAGCACCTCTGCAAGCTTGAGATAATGACATTAAGGGAATTAATAGAGTTAAAGTACAGCCTACATTTAGTTCTAATTAGGCAAAAGATAGCAGCCAAATTGCCACATAAAATTTAGATAGAGAATTCAAACAAGTCGTGGAAACTGGAAATATATAACTTCTGGGTTTAGTACAATTCCCTGAAATGTCCCTAATTCTCCATTTTGCTGCTTGTTCCCAATAATTTCATAAGTTCTGGGGAACCAGATCCATTCTTGGTGGCAGGCCAGAGTCTCACCTTAGGCACACCTGCAGCTGAGCCCCCAGCAGGTACCTGGCTGAGAGTTTTCAAGTTCTGGGAGTAGGAAGCTGTTTCTGGAAAAGGGACAGGGAATGAAAGTGAAGTTTCCTTCCAGCAGCAGCAGAAAGAAAGAACCTAAACAAACTTCTTTAGCCCTTCCCTCCCACAAACACAAAAACTTGTAGCAGGAAAAGTATCAATTCTGGACATTTTCCCGTGGGTCACCAAGTGGAGTAACTGCACTCGCCAATCTGACTGTGTGAATTCCAAGTGTTGGTGCACAGCAACCAGTGACTATCATGCCATATTTATCTTGGCATTTCCAATGAATTCCTCAAAAATTGTCCAGTGATGTCCAAATATCTAATTTTCTTATTTCTCTCAAGTTGTTTTTTAAAACAGACCAAGTAATCTCTGAGTTACAACCCCAAGAGAATTCCTGCAGTGGGACAAGAGGGCAACAAACTGACCCCGGGAATAGATTGTGATTTCTTGTTGTAGAACAGCAGTTTGAAATGATGCTTTGCATAGATAAATATTCTGTAATAGCAGGAAGAACAAATCTTTCTTCCTCTGCCTTAATGAACATTAATGAACAAAGGATCCATTTTATTGTTCCTGTCGCTGTCATTACTATTTTTATGCCATGCTCAATTTTCTAAGAGCCAGGTGACAGTAGTCTTACATGATTTTTTTGTATTCTCTTCCCATTATATTCTCATGTTTACAGCAGACTTTCTCCTGTTCTTCCCCCTAGCAGTTTTGTTATTATTCCGCTTTTAAATTCCTTCAAGTGATTTTCAGCAAGACTGTTGTATGGTCTTTCATCAGGTACAAAGAGAACACTTGGCAGATTCTCTGCAAGTAAAAATAACATTTTGTTTTTTACGGCAGTGCTTTAAAAAAAAATAGTACATTGGTCCCAATCAACAAAATTACATTGTAATTATCTCACCCAAATGGTTGGTCTACTTATATGTTCTTCCCTTCACACGGGAGTATTTTCCTTATTAATTTCTCTTTATTTGTGGCAATTCATTATAAGCCAATCCATGAGCAGTCTTATTCATTTCATGGACCTCATTTTAAGGGAAGGGGTGGACCACAAAAAAGGCTATTTTATGACTTATCTCTGTCCTCCTGCCTGAATTTCTAATCCCCTTTTTACTTGTCTCTGTGCCCACGTAATTTGCTCTGTATTTATGATTCCACAGCTTCTTCTAGCTGCTATTTTATTGTTTATACGGAAAAATATGTGTGGGTGTAATTATAGGCAGTCCTCAAAAGTAGCTAGTGCAAAAATTTGGGTTCTTGGGGTTTTTCCAGCTTTTTTACTTCCTATAAGAGGCCAAACCTGTCTGTGAACAACGCACTGATTCCAGAGAGGGAAGGTGGGAGATAACACACGAATCTGAGACTGTGATAGAGGGAGGCTAAAGAGCATTAGCTTCCAGAAAAGGGCAAGATGTGTGAAGTACAGCCTTGGTGCTTCCCACTTCTGCTTTGCAAGGCAATGTGATGGAGGACAAAGGAATATAAGGTGTGTTTTTGGGCAGGTGTAATGAAGCTGGTAAGGAGAGTGCAGAGCCCAGCTTCTCTCCAGCAGGTTGACATAGAGAAAAGGGATTTCTGCCTCTGTTCCCTCACCAATTCTATCCTAATTAAACAAACTTCTGAACGATCTACTGGATGAATAAGTCATTTTAAAACCGAGTAAATATTTCAAAAGCTGTTTCCTAAGCTTGTGACTTCACAGTTAGGTATGTTTAAGTGATACATAAGGCCTGTGGTGGAGTCTAGCTTTAATTTGCCACCAGTGCAGCCCAAGTCTCATCAGCCACTTCTAGGAGCCACCTCTCAGGGCTCATCTAGGTCCTGTTTGGGCCACTAAGCTGGGAGCATTTTCTATCTGCTGCCTACGCCCAAGTGCAGGGACAACAACAATCTTTAATTTCTTACACATTTTCAATGTAGCTCTGGGTGGGCTGAGGAGGAATTGTGATCCCAGTGCCAGAAATGCAGAGCATTGGATTGCATTTTGTAGCAAGCACCACTCAGCAGCCTGCCTCAGGGCTGGCTAAAGAGCCTGGGACTCAGGTGACCTCCTCTTCAAGACAGAAACAAAACCTCTTGATTGGGAAGAAACACCTGCCAAGGTGGCTTAACTTTTTTCTGCCCTCTGAGGTTTGGGTCCTAAAGTCCATGATATAAATGACCTAGTGCTGGGCCAACCTCTGTGCACAGCCCAAACTGCCTCAGGGAAGGATTGTATCTAGTATCTATATCCACTTTTTTATTCAATTGAGCTATAATGACTACTTTCAGTATACCTAGCCAGTGCAGTTCCCTACATGAAGAGTGAGTTAACCTATTCCTTAAAAAAAGCCTGTTTCAGCCTCTGGTCACCGCTGAAGACTCCTGTTTTCCTTGTGTAAGTCTTAATTGTGTTTTTTGGTGGTGGATTCATCGTGCATGCACTCTGAAAGCAGCCTCTGTGAAGCTCTGTGTACTTCATTTGTACCGAGTGTTGGGAGAAAATTTCAATGGATTTCAGTGGAAAGTTTCAGTGGATTTCAGAAACATCTGAAATGTGAGAAAAGGGAGTTTAGCATTCCATACATGGGAACCAAAGGTTCTATGACAGCTGCGAGCAGAGAATATCCAGGTAAGAAAACTCAGAAGAGATTTAAGTTATAGAGAAGCACCAGAGATTCATAGTTCACATAATGTACTGCTGTAACAGTTTTCACAGATAATTGGTAGTTTTCACACTTTTGACTTTTCCATCCATCCACTGTGCAAGGTTTCATAAAAAATTACTTTAAATTGTGTTCTGAAATATGAGTGGAGTTCTGGACTCATTATCAGTTAGGGATTTCTGTATTATGTATTAATTGTAGAGAAAAGGCCTTTTTTTCTTTCCATTTGCTCTACCTGCAATTTGCATGCAGTCTCATGTGTCTTTAATGCCTACATTTCTTTACACTAAATAAAACTATCCTTAACACTGAGCAATCTGATTTTTTCCTAGATTATGGCCCTGATTCACAGATCTATAGTCCTTTTATTTTGGCTAACTCGATATCTAACAAGAAATCTGTGAATGTTTCTGTTAATAAGAAGCAGATAGACACAAGTTTGCTCAGATCTTTAACTGAGAGAAGAGAAATGATGAGCAAAATGCATTCTTAATTCTTCAATCAGAAGATTGGACTCTGAGCACCCCAGGGAAGCAGACTTACTGAGTGAAGCTGTCAGATGTTTACAGCTCAGCTTTTGAGAGCAGAGGCATATATAATTGAAATTATGTTTCAAGGGGATCTGTCAAAGTATTTTTGGCATATGGAATAACATTCACTTAGTGAACAATTTGGAACCGCTGTCTCTTTCGTCCCATTAAACATCCAGATGTTCCACATGTTTATGTTCTTATTTGCAAGGCGGAGAAACACCACTGCCACTGCAGGATAAGGCATGGAAATGGAAATGAAAATGAGGCAGATATTTGCTGCCTGTGTGCTGATTATTTGCTGCCTGTTTGGGGTGAGATGGCAATGCAAATATTTGCAAGGGAGATACACTTTCTATAAAATTTTTAGATTTTTCTACATTAAATTCTCACAGTGATCTGGCTTGCCATAAAATGTTATTTCCATATAGGAAGCATAATGGTGTGTGTAAAGCACAGAGAAATTACACAAAATGCTACAACATGTGACTCGTAATTAAATGACAACTCTGTTATTAGCGTGATGGATATCTGAGGAAACTGGAATAAAACAGAAAATGCCACTGATAGGCGTAGATCCAAGTGGAATTCAGCCAAGACAGCAGTGCTGGGAAATGGTGCATCATTGACTGGGAGATGATGGCTATTTGAGAAACGAGTTTTGCATCCTCAAATTCCTAACTCATCTCCACAGCTTTAGAACTCATGCCTCTGGCAGCCTTTCAGAGGAGATGCCAATGTTTAAAAATTCTGGTGATGCACTATTCTCTGCCTTGTAAAAGTCATCCTGCTTCTGGAAAGTTAAGATGGCAAAGCTGAATTGCAAAAGGAAAACATAAAATCCCCAGCTCAGCTGGCCATCCTCTGAGAATGGTGTTAGTGGCAGAGGAACAGTGAGAATCAAACTTTAGGACTGGAAGGTCCCCATCTTTCACATGCAAAAAAATTGTAACATAATTATAAAGTAATATGATATAATGTATAATAATAATATTACATTACAGTATAATATAATATGATGTAATAGCTTCTGAATATATTTTATATTTAGGTCTAGAAATGCCAGTAACTTGGATCTGTATAGTGAGGAGTTTTTGGAGTCAGAATTCTGCCTCTGTTTTTTCCAAAGCTCAGTGGAGCAAAAGGCTTAAAGGTTTTTGGCACACAGATGGCAACAGAAGGTTCAATGCAAGGGAGTTCTAAATACATGGAATAAATCCAGCTGAAGTAATCTAACAGTGAAGTAGGAGGCCCTAATTCCAAATTTTTTTTCTTATCTCACCTGAAGAATCCTTTCACTGCACAGTTCCTGCCATATCAAATAACTTGTCATTGGATCTCCTTATAGAGGCTGGGACCTGAAAGTAGCAAAGCCGTTTTCCTGTCTATTATGTTTACCCAGCCCATAGAATCTTCCAAACCCTCAATTCTGAACAAAAATAATCATACCCTAAATACTGCAAGTCCCAATAAAACTGCCCCATCAGAGATATTCTCATATTTAATGGCCCTCCTGGTAGAAATTTGCACCTTTATTCAGAGCTGAATTTCTCCCACAACAGCTTTCAGACATTGGACCTTCTTATGGCTTTTTTAGCCCACATTGTGTAAGCAACATTTTTGGACTTTCTTGCATGTCCAGAAATGCACTATCTGCACCATGCAGAAATGTTAAACCAACCACCTCCAGTTCCAAGGGAGCTGTTCCATTTGTCAGGATGTACAAAGCACTGGAGATTTCCATCAGTCTCCTGCTGCAAAGCTGCTCCTTTCACAGAACCCTGTGGGAGGCTGAGGGTGCCTCCAGGGGCTTTGTCCTTGGGCATCTGCTGGGAACAGGCATGCCAGTGCTTTCATAAAGACAGGAATCAGCTCTGCCAGGAAGATTTCCAGGGGTTTGTGTCCTGGCACAGCCCCAAATGTGCCCAAACGCACTTCTTGCATAAAGTAGAGGGCTGCTGCCATCCTGTCTCTGTTGGTGGTAAGGACTTGCAGTTTCCAGTTTCTCCTCAATCTAATTTTTCAAGTGTCTTGCTTGTCACAGAGGGAAGGTGTCTCGCTGGGGCAAGGGGTGTCCAGGCCCACAGCAGGCAGGTGGATGAGTCTGTGTCTGCAGGGGAGTGACTCGTTCAGGGCTTGGCACAAAACCCTGCCAGAGAGGAAAGCAGCTCTGTGCTGCTGCTGGATCTCAGCCACTCCTGAGATGCTCCAGGAAGGTCAAGGAAGGAGCCAGGATGTTGCTGGGACTGCAGCTGGCCACGGTCATTTTGGACACTTGACAATTGGAAACAACCCAGAGTGGGTCCTTCTCCTCCTCCTTTAATTTTCTGGTCAAAGCTATTTAGCACACTTGTATTTGATCTGAATTTCTTAGAGGATTAGGACAATCAAGCCAGATATCCAGTATTACCAATTGAAGAAGATGATTGTTAGTTGAAGAAATAAATGAGTTTTCTCAGGGAAGTTCTCTTTCTCAAAGGCAAATGTCAATGTCAATCCCTGTAGTCCTCATGCATTTAGAAAGAACAATGCTAATGGGAAAATAGTGTTTTCTCCTTGTTACTACTGAGTAGATGTAGTATAGAAATCTGACTAAGAATTTAGTTTTTATTAACTGTATAAAACCAAGCATTAAGACAAAAAGCAAACTTTCTGGTCCTTGCTAATTAAATTTCTTCACTAAGAAGTGCCCTGTGAATTTTTTCTGCCTGGTAAATAAGGGCAATATATCCTCTCAGAACTGTGCTCCAAACTGATCTCAACTTAAGACAGTCTGACAAGGAAAAATATTTTAGGTGTTGCTTTTCTTTCATGCCAGTGATTCCATAGGGCAGCAATCTTGATTTAAACTTTGAATCACCTAAGTGGAAGTGCAAGACTTCTAAAAAATATATATACAGGACTTGTATGTAACTAGAAAACAGAAAATAATATAAGAAATAGTTTTCAGGTTTCACAGATACACTGCTGGGCAGATCTAGGGTGTGTTAGAAGTAGCACAAAATTAAAGCTACTCATTTAGCTCTGTACTAGAATAATCTTTACCAAGTTTCTGCAGAAGGGTTTTGCCATAGCCAATTATTCCAGGAATGCAGAAATTCTGACTTATTGGAACTCAGCTATTTCATGCTCAAGGGGTTCCTGGAACAGCAGGGAGATTTTTACACAGACATTGTGGGGCAGATGTTGTGCTGATATCTGCCCAGTGAAAATGGATTTCCTGTTTGGCTCCCCATCTCTGCCTGTTTGACACAATCACAGTAAAAGTGAGTGGTAGTGAAATCCCATTAAGTCTGGTGCTGCCACACTCTGGGGATCTTCATCTCCTGCTACATTTTTTTAATGCTATAAACTCAGAATAAAATCAGGAGTGTACTGTCTACAACAGTTTGGAAATAGTCTGTGTTTCTCAGTTGCTCTCATGCTTGATAAAGAAATATGGCAGTGGTCCATGGCAGATCCTGTTATCAGAATAATGAGGTGATATGGTCTGTGTGGTTGGGCTTAAGTACTGATAAATAAACATATCCTTTTTATTCCCTCTGCTTTCCCATCCCTGTTACAAGGTTCAGAATTCGGGGCACTCACATGTCCAGCTTTATATATTATGTGTCTAAAAAGGTTGGCTGAAAGTTAAACAAAAGTGAATGCAGAAAACCAGCAAAAAATAAACTTATGGGGGAAAAAAGTGCCTGAAAACAAGAAATCTCTTACTAGAAAGAAGTACTTCTGAAAAAAAAGTGACAAGATTCATAACCATGCTGCCTTTGTTGCACAAGTTTATCCACGTAACTCGGAGGAAGGTCCTGCTCCTGTCAGTGAAACCCCAACAGGGAGCAATGTGCTTGTCCCCTGCTGCATGCAGGACACCCACCACTTCAGGGATAATTATTTGGGAGAGGTGGTTGTTGGGGAGGATGAAACAGGAAAGCCTTGTGAATATGATTGTCTAAGTTTGGAGAATATGAAACCTGTAAGTGAAATAGAATTAAGGGCAGAGTTCGATATCTGAAATGCCAAACCCCAGTTACTAAACAACTGGAAAACAACGGTATGGCTGCTGAAGGTAACCCCCTTCTTGATTGAACAATACCCTCTGCTTGCAGACAGGTCCAAGGGTCAGAGCAGACCCTGCCAACCTGGCAGGGGATCCAGAAAGCAGTTTTTACAGTTTGAAATACAAGACAGTATGGTAATGTAAGGATTCTCATAGGCTGTATGTAAATGCTATAGGACTCTGTATCTTGCACTAGATTGGTCAAGTAGACTAGAATATTCAGGAGAAAGAGAGATAAAAGGATTGCGAAGTTCCGGTCCTCTCTCTCTCTCTCTCTCTCTCTCTCTCTCTTTGTCTTCTCTTCTCTACTGGCGCCTCTTCGCCTGCTCCCCTTCGCCACCTCTTCTTCTTATCAGCTCTCTACCTCGGCCCTGCCCAGAGCTGCGGCTGGCAGCTCTCTGCAGGGCCTCTTCACCCACACCCTGGCAATAAATCGCTTGCTTCAAGACAACTTTTGACTCCAAAGATCTCTCATCGTTTGTCCCGACCGTCCGAACCACGTGATTCTACAGGTGGTCTCCTCTAGAGCAGCATTCTCCCTGCTCCCCAGAGACAGGCTCTGCTCTGAGAAGCAGAGCAGACAGATAGGTCCTGCCACGGCTGCAGGGCACAGCCCTGCTCTCACATCAAGCCTTGTGGTTGTAGATCTCTGACTCTTGGAATGCAGCACCTGATGTCTTCCTTCCATCTGTGTAGGAAGCCTTGGGATTTTTGTTCTCCTGTCTTTGCTTCTGTTAGACAATGAAAAATGATCCCTAACTGAGTTATGTGAGCAGAGTCTTAATCTTACTCCTCTGAGTCTTAATCTTTTTTTTTTTTTTTCTCTTTTCTGGAGACCTACAAAAGTCAGATATCTCTTTGAGATGACCTTGCTGCAAGTCTGCTTTTCTTTCTTCCTCTCCTTCCATTCGCCTCTTTTTTTCTTTCTCTCTTTTGAATAGATGGGAAAAGTAAAAGCCCCTTTGGAGAGTTTAAAATACTTGGGGTGATAAAACAGAAAAATTTGAAGCAGACAAATCTTTCTTAGCCCTTGAGTAACTGGAAAAAGAAAAAAACTTCCTGTTCCAAAATTTTGCCATGCCACTGCGCAGACATCCCTCCAAAACCCTAACACAGGTCTTCATATCAGACAACAACTTGGGGATTGGAAAGATGAGCACTGCAGACTGGGACATGCAGATTCTGGTCTGATTGTCATCTCTTTGTTGCTTCCAAGTTAGTTTCAAAAAGATACTTGTTTAGAAAGTTGTCTTAAATCAAATCAATGAAGGTAGTAAAAAGCCTTATTTCTAGACAAGAATAATTATTTGCACACTTTTCAAAGGAATTTGGGTCAAAAGCCAGCCTGATTGATAGCTCTTTCCAACATATAAACAAAATTTGGGATGTTTTTGGCTTAAGAGCTGGCATAGACCATGCTTCAATTAGTAATTAGAGAGTGGGTCACCTCCTTAACTCCACAGGACGATAAATAGTCGTGACTCAAACCTGACCACTCTGGCACATATGACTTCCCTTGCTTTTTGTTTTTATGTGCTAGTGTGGGCACAATGTTTTACAGTTGCATCTTTCTGCCTTGGTATTGCCACCATCTGTGTTCTGCCTGACTCCCAGATTCTCAGATTCTTAATGAGCAAATTATATCCTTGCTTAAATCATAATCTTGCTTGAAATACGCATGAAGATGGGCTTGTGGCAAGGTTTCGAACAAAGATTTTGGGCTCTGGGGAGAAGGGATGTAGTGCAACCTGCTCACAGGGCCACACTTTAAAAACTGAATAAAACTTTCAGGACTAGGTCACAAGTTGAAAAGTCCAGCAGTGCTGGCCAAAAAAAAAATCCTATTTTTGTTTATGTCAGTGACAACCAGGGAATGTGTTTGGCCTTTTGAATAGATTTAAGCTTCTTGAATCACAGCAATAGCATTTGATGAGACAAAGAGAGAAATAAAGAATATAAGGTCAAGAAGGAATGTACTTTATTCTTTCAAAATGAAGTAATTTAATTGTTTTAATTTACAAAAAGATACAAATAGTTTATTCATTTAGATAATGAACTTAAAACTCCTAATGAAAATCTTGAACATGTTGGTTGAACATGATTAATATTTTCCTAGCAGAAATGACAGGAATTTCCAAATGTAACTTTAAATTTAAATTTAAATATTTTTGATAGGTCTATTTTCCCTAGTTCACGTAGTATTTATGGTTAACTCTTCCTTTTTCTTTTCTTTTGTGTAATTCTTTAAATGGTGGGTGCAGAGATATGCTGAAAAACTTACTATACCCCACCACATGGGATCTTAATTAAAGAAAAAAAAAATCTTGTTCTCTTTGCAAACTGTCAAAATACCTTCCTAAAAGAAAGAAGCGTTTTTAATGCCCTTGGCTATGAACTTAAAACTGTCAGAAAATCTCTTTTTCTTTTCAAATGCGTTGGAAAAAGCCAAAGCATAATCCCCCCTCCCAACTTTAAAAAGCCTTTGTCAAGCTTTTGTTATCAACTCTTATCCATCTTGTAAGTTTTTAGGTGGTATATTCTAAATGCTGGCTAGTATTGGCCTAAACCTTTGAATTTCCTCTTGTAAATCACGCTGCCATTAAATAACAAAACCTGAAACTAATAACACTGAGTCTTCACTGTTAAAACAATAAAAAATAAAAAAATACTTGACAGTATTGAGGGGCCCAAAAAGCTGACAGCAATCAAGATTTGTCTTCATTAATAACATTTGTCTGCATTAATAACTAATGCTATAAAAATGGTTCCTTGGAAAACAGGAAAGAAGTAGCCGAAATGAGCAATTATGAGGCCAATAAAAAAGTATGTTTCCTTCATACCTTTATGGGCACATTTTCAGGCAATTAGGCTGCAGGTACATTTATTTGGCTGGCGAACATTTCATGTTAAAATTCGGAACTTGATGAGCTATTTATTAAACTCATTCTTTCTAACTAGCAGTATAATTATGCAAGGGATTATTGTCTTTTCATTTATTTTTCTGGAATGATTAGCTTGTGATGCTATAAAACTCATTTATGAGAATGGCTGATATTTATAATGTTTTAATTAAATTTGGATTGGGAAGCAAACGGGAAAATTTACATTCAACGTATACGGTTGTGTCAAACATGTTTGAAGACACTTGTCTTTTTATTGGCTTAGAATAATTAGTTGGGGTATTTATGTACTAATATTACCTAATTAACTCAGCAGCAAGGTAATTAATTTAGCTAATGGCCATCCAAGAAAAAAAAATAATGTTGTAGGATAGTGAGATGCTTTCATTTCACTAGATTCTTCTTGGTTAAATGATTTTTCAAATACTTATTGTTTTCTAAAAGGATTCAGAGAATAAATCTGTTTTATTGGAGAGGGCAATTCTTGCATTTTACCCATGATAAAACAAATCCAGTGTAAATCATGCAGGGAGAGAGCAGATGAATTAGATGCTCTTCCTTTTCAAAGGAGCTTTTAGATAAGGTGTTCTCCATCCATCAACTGCAACTGCAGTTATTCCATTGTTTTTAAATTCCAAGTGCATTTTTTTTTAACATCCCTTATTGCAACGTTGCAGCATCTGGGAATAACTGATTGGGTGAGAATTCTGGACACTGAGCAGATACACAACCAAAACAACAAAAATATTCAGCACAATGACTTCCCAAACTATGCATGCTTTCCCCCATTAATTCCTTCTCTATAAACTTGGCCTGTCTCGCCCTGAATGATTCCATGTGTCCTGTGGAGTCCTGTGACAGTAACCACAAGTTTAAAGTCATTCAGCTGTCATACCTGGTCTTTCTGTCAGTTTTGAACCTGAGCACCATGAGCTTTATGTCCTTTAATTCTCAGAGAGGCTGATTTACATCCAGTGACTGAAGTTAAAGGGCTTTTTATATGACTGTTGCATCAATCTGCTCCCACAAAACTGCGTGTCCGTGTTTCCCACAGCCTTGCACGATGGTGATTTGGAGTGGGGTTCTTCCACTTCATTTGTTTCTATTTAAAGAGTATTTGCTTATTTTCCTCTGCTAACAAATGTGCAAACTCGTGTCAGATCAGGTCCTAAGAATTCTGTGCTGTAAGATTTACTCATTAGTCAAGGAGTGGTAGAAGGTAAGAGATTTTTGTATCGTATGGGACACAAAAAAAAGGAAAGGTTGGGAAAAGGAGCACACCCAAATGCCTAAAGGGCTTAAATTAACAGCTGTCACTGAACTCTGAAAAGTGCTTCTGTGGAAAGGATATGGGCATCTCTGGCTCTCAAGGACATCTGGTCAGTTTGGGGGAGGGAAGAAACATATCCACTCAAGTGGCTTATTGACTTCACAGGCCAAAAGGTCAGGTCAGAAACCTGCAGATTGCCCAGTTAGACCTAAGTAGCCCCTTACAGATCCCTGCAAAGCTTTAAAAGACTATTTTTTCTGTCTTTTCTTCTGACACCCAGTTCCTGTACATGTGTATTTGGCTGCTCCTGCTGCTGAAAGCTTTGCTTTACCTTTGCATCTGTTGCAAACCCCGTTGGCTGAATGAGCCCTTCTGTCAGGAGTCAGCGTCAGCAGCTGAGCCACTGCCAGCTTTGGTAGCCCTGTCATTGGGAAAGCTGCTGTCCTAAAGGAGCTCTCAGCTCCTTTTAATCATTCACATGACCTCTCTCGTACCTTTCCTCACAGATGTTTTATTTTTATTTACCCTGGTGAATGATCCACAGCAGAGGCCATCTCGCTCTTTGCAGCTGTTTTAAACACCACCCTGTAAGCAAATCGTCTGCTAATGTTTGTCTTTGATAGTTTGTCATTATCAGAAAACGTCGTCATGCTTTTTTATTTGTAGCTAGTGAGTTCCAAATGAGATATATGTCATAATAATTCATGCACCATCATGTCTCAGTGCCTAATTAAAAAACTGATGACTTAAATTCATCAATGTTTCTGCCAGTCCCTGAAATATCCTCTTACTTTTGTCATTATTTATCTCAGAAGCTCCTTGGTTGATTCACAGTCCTACTGCTGATCTAAAGACCTGAAAGTGAGAAAGTTACATTTCTAATTTATTTACGAAAGGTGGAGGTGGAGAGGTTGTTTCAGAAAGGTTAATAATAAGGCTTTTCTTACGTGAGCCATTGGGATCTTGTTCGTCTTTGTGGAGTTTTGGTGGGGTTTTTTGCATACCAGATTTGAGAACTAGCTGTTATCTGAAGTATTTTCACTGTTAAGGTGTGAAAAACTAGAAATCAATTAATTCCATAACATTTCTGTGAAGAAATTTGATAAATCTAGTGTCCAAAATTTTCCATTTAGAGGGTCTTTTTACCTTATATGGATATTTTTGCATTTAAAAAAAAAAATTTCTCCCTCACATTTTTTCACTTTTAAATTTTTTTCTTTTTGCAGAAGCCAGTAGTAGCATTTGTCCATATAACGAGGTGACAAATACTGTAATTTCCTTTCTCCTACTTGTTGTTTACCAGATTATACACAAAAGTCTGAATTAGTAGTCTTCATGGTTCGTCTTAGTTGTTGAATTTCAGTTTCCTAAGCCATTTCCAGAATTATTTTTCTGGAATCCTCTTCTTTGGATTATATATTTTACATGCTTTGCTCCTAAAATCCAGGTGTTATATTTCAATGTATTTAGAAACCTCTGCGGGGAATGAATCAAACTAAAGAAGTGATCCTTGCAGAGCAGTCGATCTGTTCTTAACTTTCTGCGGCACACCAACAAATTTTGCATCATATGGAGATTTTTTATCAAGATTTTCTTATTTTTTTTTTCCCAAATTGCTTCTATGGTTATACACAGCTCTGTGCTGAGGCCTCATTCTCAGGGGAATGGGAAAGGAGGGAATCTGCAGATCAGAGCATGTTATCTGTGTCAGTAAATTATAATCTTCCCTAGTACTGAGTTTGAGAATAGAAAATTTTTATGTATTAATTTTAATAATAGTGTGATCAAAGACGCTATGTATTATTTATAATCTTCTAAAGTGCAAGTGTCTCTCGTACCAATTTTTAATGAATTTCCATATTCTCTTGTTACTAGGGAAATACCATTAGCCCTGCTTTATTACCTAGATAAATATTTCAGTAATGTAGTGCATGTTTTGTACTGCCACTGGAGTAGAGACTGTAGGATCCTCAGTAAGTGGCAGCTCCAGGCATGGGTGGCACCTCAAAACCTTTTTTATTTTTTCATACACACATTTCAGAAGTCTTCATCAGTGAGGTCACTGATTGTTTAGGAAGTCTAACACATTTAGAAATAAGTTATCCAGCAGCAGAAAGGCTAGAAATAAGAACGATCTAAAAAATATTTAGATATCCACATAAAAATAGCGCCTATATCTCTATGTAGCCTTTAAAAAATGCTTTTCTTCAGTGTCCCTTCCCCAATGTGTATCTAGTTGTGCCAGGGGAGCACCATTCTGTGTCTTTCACACCTGAGAACCTGGGCAGTCTCCTTCCCAACGCTGCTGGAGAGCCACAGGACACAAGTGTGGAGTAGCCTGATGGTTTTGTCTCACTCTTGTTGTGGTTGCAGCGGGCTGGGGGCGGGTGGAGCAGGGGCTGCATTTTTAAATAGCAGTGGTTGACACTTCTTTTAAATGCTTCCAGTAGCACCAGCACATGAACACAGTGACTAACAGTGCCTGACAATTTCAGTTTTACTGCACTTATTGCTTTGACAGGCCTTGACTTTCTGCCAATTCGGTTGGAAACAGGCTCTATATCCCTTTTGCCCCACTGGCTTTCCAGATTCTCTCTTCTTTTCTAACCACGCATTTCTTTCTCTTGCAACTCTGATTTCTGTGGGGTAGTGGCCACAATCACCCCTTCCCCACAGCTTGTGGCCACCTGTGCTGTGTCTGCACTTAAATCATTAAGATTTATTCTGAGAAAACAGGAGAAAGAGATAATTACAACATTAAATTATCTTTTGCCTCATTATTTTTTTAATAAAAACATCTGACTTGAGCCTTACCTGCAATTGTTTGGTACTTCCAAACATTGAGAGTAGAGTCAACCTGTCCATTAACAGCCTCCACTGTGACCGTGTCCCCCTCTCTCGTGCCACGAATGTGGTATTTCTGTGCTCCCTCAGCCCATTTAGATGACATATGAGCTCCCAGAGAACATGGTGATGAACCCAGAGATGCTGGGTGATGAACAGAAGAGATTTATCCTTTCACCGATTCCAGGCATGCTGTGGGTATAAAACGGGAAAAGCTGTCTGAACTTATTTGTTGAAAAAAACCGCATTTTATCAAGAAAATAAAGGGAAAGTCGAGGACCAAGGCTGAGGATCTCACTAGTTCATCTATCTCCTTTTCAAGTTTAAGCCCACAAGTGCCTATAAATATTTCTAATTGTTATTGGGAGGAAATAAGGTCACTGAAGTCGATAACGTTCTCAGAGCGCTTAAGCTCCTGGGTCCTGGCTCAAATGGGCAGCTCTCAGGAGCTGTAGCTCTTCATAAGTTGGACTAAAATGGGTTGCTGATGTCAACTTATTTTTAAATAGTCGAGTGTGCACAATGCAAATCTCATTATCTCTTCTGTTCTGCTCTCTGGGACTACAAAAGCTGCCCTGGCACTGGGGATTGAGTTATTTCTTGGCTCTGAATGGTGCTGCTGGGTCCGGGCTGGTGATGGACTGGGTGTTAGAAAAATGATGCCACCTTTTCATGTTCCCCAGCTTGTTGATGGCTTTTTTATCTCTTTATTGTTGTCTTATAGTCACCCACTGGCAGAACATTTGTGAGAAATATAGATGTATTTTTTCTCTGGGTAAACTGGTAGCACAGGGTTATTTGGAGGTTTTTTGTGGGGTTTTTTTTGTGTGTGTGTGTAAGTTTTTTTGTTGATTGGTTGGTTTTTTTGGGTTTTTTTGTCCACATGAATCAATACTTCATTGTTAGGAAGCATTCTTAACAATTAAAGATTGTTAAAGATTTAAGATAGTATTGTAGGAAAAATACCAAAGGAACCAACATAAGCTGCTCCTCTCCACAGATGGCAGTAATTTCTGAGCTTTCATAGTTTCTTTTAAACCAGCAGAATGATTTTTACCTGTGTCAGAGGTATAATTCTCAATATGGATATTTTCTAGAGGAAGATTTGAAAGTGGGAGCGTAATCCACAACAGCTGATCACAGCATGAGTGGTTGCTCAAAGTCATTTTCCTTTGACACCCAAATATCTTCTGTAGAATTCTCAGGTTTTCTGTAATAAAAGAATGGAGAATACCTGGGTACCTTACCTGAGGAAATATTGTGGAACCTGTAGAAAGGTTGGCTGCATAGCGGGGAAAAAATTTTTAGAGTAAAAATATGTATGAACTATTGGTACTCTATAATCATTATGTTGTGCAATGGCCTAAAAACTACCATCTGGCACAGAGAATGATGAATACAAATGATATGTTCATAGGGAGAAATTAAATAATTTTCATAGGAAATTTATTAGCATCACTCTGGTGAAATGGCTGGATGTGGCTTCCCAGTTGCTATGTTTTTTTTTAAAATGATCTGCTTGCTAGTAGCAGTGATAAAAGGACATGAAAACAAACTAATAGGAGTTTTAGGAGGATTTTTCTAATATTTGTAATTTGTAATTTCTCAGAAGAAATCTGCTGGGTGTGCTAATTTGGGCAACACACTCAAATCTGCTGTCTAGGTTCTCTTTTAGGATTTCCCATCACTGAGGGACACCTACACCAGTCTGTGCTCAGTCCCTCACTATTGTCAGCTGATTTTCATCCCCATTGGACATTCTCCAAAGGACAGATGCAGATGAGAATTTCTCTGGATAGGCCCAAGAGAGACTCAAACAACATTCCATTACATGGGGATTGGCAATCTGAGTTAGTCTTTAATCATATTTTCATCTCCTCTCTATTAATAAACGTTTAAATCTGCAGGACAGTCTGACAGTGGCCCTCAAACACATGAAAACTGAATACGAATTTCATATACATTATATATATACATTTTTTTCTGATGTTGCAGCTGTGCTCCAGTTTGGAAATATATTTTCATGTTACTCTGGATCAGTACAGATTTGAAATTGATTGATTTTGAAATCTAAGGCTTTTCTCAGTGATATATGTTGGATATTCGTTCACATTAAAGTTCAAGCAGAGTTTTATGGGGAGTAATAACAGAAATTATATTGAAGTAAAATGAAGAATTCCAAATGTTTTATTGACCTGGGCTCTGGTAAATTCAATTCTACTTTAATTTTAATGAGTTTCATGGCCCACTGGAGGTGTAATTTTTTAGGTATAATTAATACTCTTCTACTTATAATTTTTATATGAGACCAAATATATATTAAATTGGAATAAAAATTCATAATTGACTGCACTAAAATGTCAGCTCAAAACTCCTGATTATAAAACAGACCCTGTATCTTTTGTTGTTAAATTTATATGAACAGAAACAGCTGTCCTGGGATACTTCCAACTCATGTCTTATTCTCAAAATGATAAATTTCTATATTATTTACTTTAGTTTGCTAGAAATATTTGATCTTTTTGTTTCCTCAATCTAAATAAAATCAGATAAAAGCCAGCTGACAGTAACCATTTCTGGATCTTCTTGAATCCATTCCAGTAGGAGCCATTGCGGGTTTGAAGCTGTTAAAAAGGCAGACATTTTTCTGTGCAAGCCTCTGCCTGTAGCTGGAGCAACAGTTAATTCTGATTAAAGATAATTTAAAAAGAGTTACACTTGATTGATATTTCCAGCTGGTTTTTATATTTGAGTAGTCTAAGGACCAGAGGAACAAAGCTCACTCAGAGATCTTCAGTATGTTGAAAATATTCCCAAACTTCACACCAAATTAAACCAGACTGTTGGTGAAGGTTGCTCCATAGATTGTTCCTGAGATCAAATGAAGATCTCTTTGTACTGGCAGAGAAGAACAAAGATGCCTTGTTGTAACCATACTGTAAATAATAATAATAATAATAATAATAATAATAATAATAATAATAATAATAATAATAATAATAATAATAATAATAATCAGGCTACTGTTGCACTGTGTCCATCCTGCATATCCATGTGGTGTGGGAATAAGGTATCCAGAAACACTGAAGTTAATAAATACCAGAAGAATTATTTTCAGTCACATACGAGGCAAAATATTACCTTCAATGGAATGGAAATAGATTTTTTGATGGGAATGTTTTGCATGCTAAATGGAATCCTAGAGGAGGCTGACAGAAACATATTCTAGTTAACATTTGATGATAACTGTAAATGAAATATTTAATTATGAGCATAAGACAACAGCTCTGTCTGTAACCTTTTTGCAGCTGGGTTGATACCACGTTTCCTGCCTTTGACAAGAAAATTAATTGTGTTGCTGAAGTGTGAACCTAAAGCCGTTGAGAGTCCTTTGTTTTTCAGCAGCACTAGTTTATGTTCAACTATAGAATACAACTGGATGAGATTTGCTACAGTTCTGAGCAATGCTTTCCATTATTTCTTCCTGTGTCACAAGGTTTCTGGTTCCTGGTGAACTTGGTGTCCCCCAGGACCCTTGGGATCTTCACTGCAAAGGAGCTTCCCATCCAGTCAGTCCACACACTCTGCCCTGGTGCATGGGGTTGTTTCTCCCTGCACGAGGGACTTTGTATTTCCATTTGTTGAACCTCATAAAGCCCATTTCTCCAGCCTGTGCTTCCCTCTGAATGGCAGCACATCCTTGTGGTGTCCCTCCCTGTCCTTCCCACTGTGTCACAGCAGGGATGGGTCAGCCACTCATGTGCCCCTCAGGACTGTATTTTCCAAGCGTGGAATATTCTTTTTCCAAGCCCATAACATTCTTAGACTACGAAAGATTTCTGGAGGACAGAAAAGGATTACCCTCACCTTTTAGAAACTGGTTGTGTTGGGAGTAAAGCGTCTCAATGCCTTTATAAATACTGCTGCAGTTTGAACAAGGAAATGTCCTGATGTGAGCTCTGTAGCTCAGTTTCAGAATTAACTGTCAGCTACATCTTCCTTCACTAAAGTGTCATTGTTTTGGTCTTGACTGCCTTATCTTTCATTATGTCTTAGGCTGCTACTGCCTCAAAACCCAAAATCTGTTAAAAATATGAATATTTGCACACAAAGTCAGTTATCAGACTGAAAGCATATCAGGTGAGAGATTTTTATTTCCTTATAGAAGATTATATATTTATTTATTTATTTATTTATTTATTGATTGATTGATTGATTTATTTATTTTTGATTGTCCCACTTTCATCCCACTCTTTCATAATGTCCAGAGCATTCAAAGGAGTACATTCTGGTTTTTTGCTCATTCCACAAAGAAAGACATTTAGCACAAACATAGTTGCAGTTTATAAATGAAGATCATCTTTATTTCCCCGAAAGAGAAGGGCTGGTCATGCATGAGAAGAGTTTACATTTGGAGAGCTATTTCGAAAAGACTCATGTCCTCCTCTGGTACCAGGAACCAGGGAGGGCTCTTTCAGGAGTAATGCTGTGAAGAAGATAAGTTTGGGGGGTTTTGGATGTGCATTGTAGGTATATTCTGTGGCTGATTCAAGAACCTGTCCATTAAAAAGTTTTCCACCTGTGTTGCGTGGAAAAGCACATAGAAGGTTTGTGTTCTCCTGGTGTGTCATTATATGAGACAAAAATGATCCTTGACCCACCTGCTCCCTGTAGCTGAAATGTACTCAATTGATCAGCACAACTAAAAAAAAAGGGCCATCAGAATCCCCAAAGCCCAATTACTCCATCTATCCATGTCTCTGAGGTGAACTAGTGGAAGTTGTTACTGACAAAGACCTGAGAAATAAGCAATAACTCCGGGCCAAAACTGTCAAACCTGGTCACTTCTTCAGGTTGCTAAAGGAGCTCTGGCATCCTCTGAATGGAAAGAGCCATGCGGGGGCTTAGGAGACTACAGCAATTCCTGGACTTTAGCAGATAACTCTGTGCCACCTGCAGAATGGAATAAAGGGAAAACCTCTCACACCAGTCAGCTTTTCTGCAAAGGTCGGAAATTTTTTGTCATTGCTTTGATTTATAAATGTTTTTCAGAGTATTGTCTGTGAGTGGTATCTCAGACCATACGGATGCACAGCATCTTCCTTCAGTTTTTTCATGGTTGGAAAGCAGCCTTAGTTCATTGGGGTGTTTCTGGAATGCTGTAACAAACAATGAGGGATTGTAATAGAGCAGTCTAATACAATGTAACAGCATAATAAACACTATAAAAATCAGCATTATGGTTAAGTGACTACTGCACTTAAACTCAGCAATAACTGAAATCTGGGGTCACTGGGAATTCTGAAGAAAAATGCCCTTAAATGAAGCAATAACTAAAATGAGCTTAAAAAAATCCCTATAAAACCTAATTTGGGTTGAATACAATTCAAATCAGCCTCAAAACCTTCCAGTTCTTTTGGTGCTTGGTTACAGTTCTCAGTGTGCAGGCAAAGAGCATTCCACACAGAAAGAAGAATAAATGTGGTAAAAAGGACTTTGGGGGATGTTCTCAGCCTTTGAGTCTCAGACCCACCAGGGCTCAATGCCCCTGAGCTGTGTTATGGTCAGAGGAATTATGCAAAGTCACAAAAGCTGCCAATGAGTCAGATATTTTTTAATTCAGCATATGGCTGATGGTTTATTTTTTCTGCTCCATTGTTTTTTTTATTATGTTTGTTTTTCTCCTTTTTTTTTTTTTTTAATTGGGAGTTTTATTTTTTTTATATCTGGCTCATCGCTATTGCATTTTAATCTTTACTGCATCATCTGGGAAAAATAGAATATGAAAAGCTGTGTAAATCTGTTTATAAACATGTTACTGAGCACAGCTCTTTGCCAAGGGAGAAGCATCCAAGATGTTTTAATTGACAACCCAGTTCAAGCGCACACAACTCATTTGTGGATATCTCCACCTGTGAACAGCACTGCCGTTTATCTCCACATCTCCACTGCATCTATTTGCAACATTATGAATTGGGACACACGTGGATGGTAGGCACAGTGAGCTGAGCAGTGAAAGTGTGTTGGTAAGCAGAGTGCACAGCAATAATCAATGTTCATTTTCACGAGTGAGGTACGACCTACTCAGTCACAGAGCAGAGGAAAGAGGAGCTTGTGTTGTGTTACTCAGGGAATGACCAGCTGTGAAAAAAGGAATTTTCAGTGGATTTTATAAAGGTCAGAATAAAGAAGTATCAAGTTGAAGAGTTCAGCTGGTTTTTTTCTCAGACTAAAAGAGTTGAAAGCTTTTTACCTTTCTTCAGAGAGCAGAATGATTTTGAGTCAAATGAGGGAACTGAATATTTAAAAACTGTCAACAGAACACATCGTTAAGCATGCACACATTTGTTAGGTTCTATGAATGTAACCCATTTTCTATTCAACATTCAACCTGTTTTTTTTCTTTTGAGGCAATTTTGCATTTAGATGTGATAAATCGTGGTGGCTGGGCTGACAGGGTAAAACAGTTTCATTTGTTCATGGCAGAAGGATGCAGTACAAATTCTTCCAACATGAAAATTGCGAAATACTGTTTTCAGTAAGATTTTTACTCGTAGGAAATCTGTGTTCCCAACTGTAGAGTTCACACATCTTTTTATTTAACTAGTTCATACTCTGAGGGACAGATTTTCAGGCAGACTTCCATATGCATACATATAACCTGACCATACAAATAACATTATTTACATGTATAAAAACTCCCCATTACTGCAAACTTATATCGAGAAAATTGACTCTGTGGGGTTAAGGACTGAAAGTGTTATTTTTCATCATCGGAAGTCAAGAGCAATTTTTTTGACAAGTAGGGGCTATTCAAATCCCCCAGTCAGAAATGTGCTTGGCATCACTTAGGTAGAGACATATGAAATTTGGCTGGGGACTTTGTTGGCATGGCATACCCTTCATGTAAGACAGAGCCACATGCTTCTCAAAAACCTCACAGAGCTCCCAAAGCAAGGTCACTCTCACATGTTCTCCTTGTGCATTATTCTAATCATGTGTGAACAAATTTTAATGGTGTGTGCACCATTTAGATGCACAAGGAGACAGAATTGGAGCTTACTTTTCAGTCATGCATAATGTAGACAGTCATCCCACCTCCCACATCTCTTTTGCATGCTATTTAAATGAGACTATTGCCTACTTTTTAGTCCATTTTAAGCCAAAATATCTAGTGGCTTAATAACAGCTGTTTCTCTTTAAAATGCACTTAGAAATCCTGTTTAGGGTGCTAATTTGCTTAAGGATGGAGCCAAACAACATTTTCTGTTTAATAAGAGCTCTTTCTGCATTTTAATCTCCTAATCAACGGTAATAGGCTATGGATATATAGAGGCAGAGTAATGTTTTTTAAGAGGGGGCATTCCTAAGTACTTTTACGTGATTTTGTAAAATGTGTGAAGCACTTTAAGATGCTCTTCCAGCATCTCAAGTATTTTAGATCACCCAGTCAAAAAAGCCTGACTCACTGTGACATCCGTGGGCAGTCGGAATAGTGACTGAACTCAGAGTGGTCTAAATTAAACAGACAGCCCAAGACAGCCACACCAGCTCTCCATAGCTGCTCAGCAGCACAATATTTGCCTTTCCAGTGAACTGGAATATTCCTTCTGCTTCTGTGGGGCTGTTTTGTGTTGGGGCTTTTTTTGTTTGCATGTTCATTTTCCAAAAGTGAGACAGTAATGGCTGTCTTCAACTCCTGGAAAATTGGCCAGGGTTATGGAAGAGCCTTAAATTCAGGCAAGGCTCCCAGTGTTGCAAGAAGCCCACGATTCCCCAGCCCTCTCGTCTGGGCAGCTGCCACAGCCAACAGGCAGCTTGGAACCCAGAGCTGCGGCACAGAGAATAAACCTCATTTCAACTCCATGGCAGGGAGCCAAAAAATCCTAAAAGTCATGGCTTGAGTGAGGAGCTGAGTGCCCGTTAGGAGCATGTGCAGTGTGCTTCTGGATTTGTCAGACCTTTAAGCAGCAGCCATGAGTAAATTAAATGAGATCCCAAGCTCCCAAGCAGCTTGCTAGATGGGAGACTGAGTGTATTTCCAGCAGGAAGCTGCCCAAGTTTTGAAGGAATTCATCAAAACAAAATGTATTTCTACAATCTCTTTTGATCCCAACAAATTAGCATTGTTTGACCGAAAAACCATCATCCAGCTGTAATGATATTAACGCTTGGTTTAACCAGTGTCTTGGACATTTTTTGTGATTTCCTCTTCTGCTATGAACACCGCTTGACAAGGAATAACAGGTTGTACTACAAAAGGATAATATGTAACATATTGCCTTAACATGACTTTAACATACTGCCTTAATCAAAACGTGCTTTTCCCCTCTCCTCTCTCTTTCTGCTCCTGTCTCCCTCAGTGTTCATGATTCTGGGACAGGAACTTGTCACTCCTGACAGCAGCATGCGGTGGCGGCTTTAGATGACATAGCAAAATCCTGTGTTTATTGTGCAAATGACTCCCCCTTTCTGCCAGTCACAGCTTCTGGTATTTAAAAGCACAATGTCTGCCTTATTGGGCTAGATCGGCTGAAAATCCTTCTATCCACATAGGGAACTGCTGACTGGTGACTAAGGAATGTGGGGGAATAAGGCACGTAGAGATGCTTCCTTTGCAAGGGCGGTGGTCTGGGCACACTGAGGGCTGCTTGCAATGACCTGAGGTGACTCCAAACCCACAGAGAGTCAGGGACTAAGTATGCCCCAAAGCCAGGTTCTGTGAAGTGAAACCTGTGTGTGTCTCTCCTGCTGCTTGGTGGTTGCAGGCTCAGCACAAATCCCCAAACTGGCTTTGAACTTGGTCACCTGTGGCAGCACAGAGATGTGCACAAACTGATTTATCCTGAAGACAGAAACCGTCACCTGCCCCTCAGCTTAAATCCTCTTGGACAATCAACAAGGACAAAGGAAGGGAATCAGGACGGGACTCTGTTGCCATACCTACAAAGCCATTAATTCCTAAATGGTTTCACATACAGAAACCTTCTTTCATTTCCGCTATACCAAGTATTATTGATTTTTGCTATTGCAGCAGTGCCTCAAAGACCTGACCAGGGCCTCTAGGCATAGATGTGTTATATTTTTATAGGCATGCAAGACAGAGATAATCCATGCCCTAGGCAGCTATCAAGTCAAAAAGCAACAGGATGTTAAAAATATATGGGGAGAAAAGGCGAGTAACGAGATAATTAAACCCACACACAAACCAGTAGACAAGAATAACACTGAAATAGGAACATGAAGTTGCTATTTCTCTCATACCGTGTGTGAAAATTAATTAATGTTAATCACTGCAGTATTATGGGATAAAGCAGTGATTTCAGTGCTTAGGATGTGAATATGTTCATTAACAAAAGACTCACTTGTTCTTGCATCAGGCGTGCCACAGGTCACTGTAGACCCACCAAATAGCATCTTGTTAATGCATCCACGCTGGGGTGCTTTCATCATGTTTTGGGATATTAATTAGCTCAGGAAAGGTAGCAGGGATAGCAGTTTTAATGCTATTGGAAGTATCTAAAACAAAAAGCAGGAGGTCACATTTCATTCTGCATTGCAGCACATATTCAAAGCTGAAAGGGCTGCTAATAGGACTGCTTGGGATGAGGCTCCACAGATGAAGGCAGTGGAATTTATGGGGGTTAATTTCAGCTAACAATTATTGTTTTGATAACCACTATGTGTGGCATGTTTATAGAAGCTTCCCTGGTCAAATCCATTCCTCCTGGAAATCGCTGTCCAGCTGTCTCTGTTCAGCAACAGAGAGGGACCTGCACCCTTTAAACTTCTGTTCTTACTCTGCCTTAGAGCACTGGCATATTGATTCTAATTTTTGGATCTCATTTATTCAATTACTGTAATTGCATATGAATATTTCTTCTTTGTCTTCCTTTTCCTTGCAATGTTCTCCCAACTCAGTTACTTGGGAGCACTGGGGGTGTCTGAGCCTGAGCACTGTGACAGCACAACCATGGAGGGGTCAAGACAATCAGTGAGTGGAATCAGTGGTGGCATCTTCCTGTCGTGGAGCCTCATCCCAGAAAAATGCTACCAAGAGAGATAAGAGCCTATTTCTAAGCCTCAGTTATCAGTCTTGTGCCTAGTGTGAATGTATCTTTGCACCTCTATTTCATGCACGGGTTATCTGTGGATTTAGGATATGTAGAGACTAGATCAGCACCTGCAGATTTGAAGTGTGTATACGCAAGCTGCATCTTTATATTTTAGAGTAGAAAATCTCGATGTTTGCTGGTTCAATGTGTTCGTTGAATATCTTCTTTTTATTTCTTTAAAAATCATGCCAACCCCTTCTTCATTGACTGTCTTCCAGTTTTCATGCATGCTGTTTTCCATGCTCCCATAGCAAAAGAAGGAATTTCTTATAAAAGTTCAGTTTGTAACAAAAAACTTACTGTAATAAATAAAGGCAAATATTTGAATGAAGACATTTATGCTGTGCTTATGCAAAGTATAGTAGAAAGGAAGCCAATCATTTTCTATTCATTATTGTTTGAAATACCACCACGTCTGTGTCAACAGAGGCCTATTTATACAAACAATACAATAAAAGCACTCACATATGCTATAATTGCTGATAAAATTACGTGTTTATGCTGCACAGTAGATTGGCTGAACGCACATTGGAAATTACAGCACTTTAACTGCAGGTTAAAATATGTTATTGGAAAGTTTATTTTATGTTTTATAGATAAAATAGCAGAATTATAACAGTAGTACTAACTTTTAAACACTATTAATGGCTAGTGCTCTGTTATTTCATTAAACAGAGATCTGGTTCTTCTAAAATAATCTCTCAAGCTGTTAGCATGGTTATTTTCTTTTTAAGGCAATGTGTTAGCAGTACTATATTGTATATTAGTTTGCACAAGAGCAGCTGTAATTCAAGAGTCACTTCTCCATTCCCCAGACAATAAGAACTTTATGACAAGAACTTTGCCTTACAGACATGTGAGTATAATGAATAAATGGCAAGTTCTTGCCAGATAACAACATTATATTCTTTATTGTGCTTGGGCCCTCACTTACAAAACAGCCAAGAAATGTCAAACACTTAGATAAATCAGCTCTTACTGAATTTTAGTTCTATGGAATCCTGCACACGTTGATGAGAACAAGTCCTCTACTGCCGCGAGATAAAATACAGCTCACCCCTGAGGCAGATGTTGCAGAGGCAATGTGTGGATGAGAAGATAAGACTGCAGAAGGTGTTAACCTGTGCCATGCTAATTGATTAGTTGCCATTGCTGAGAAGAGATTGTCCTACAGACACCCAGCCATCAGCTGCCTGCTGAGCTTGATGGAAATCAGTGGGATGAATTCAGTAGGGGATTATTTCAGGCATTTTGTTTAACAATGACTCCTTAAATTCTAATGTATTCCAGAAGAAATTACGCTCCAAAGATGAATAAGCAATTGATTATTTTCGCTGAAGTTATTTTAAGAAAAAGCTATCTCCCACTAAAATGGAAAATACCATCTTCCAGCATTGCAAGCCAATAATGATCTTGGACTTCCTTCAATCACACCTTAATAATAGCAGCAATAGCTTGTGGTGATTTTAAGAACTGGGTTTTCCAACGCCAAATTCCTTGTAAGGCATTTCAATTCCACAGCCTGGAATAAAAGCCCAATTTTTTTGAAAAACAGAGTACTGGAGGTTCTATGAATAAGATGGGCCTCTTGCTTCTCAAGAGAGCAAAGGTGCATCCAGGGGCCTTAGGTTAAAATACAAGTAAAGGTAATTTATAAGTGAGTATAAGAGTGATTCCTGTTAGATGTCTCTTCTGAGAATTTATTTTTCTTCTGTGAGATCTGGAAGTAAGACTAATAGTTGACAGCATGTCCCCCTGCAAATGGCTCTCCAGTTGAGAGGCTGAAGACTATTGTGCCCTTTCCCCAATCTATTTCTAGAATGGTCCTTTTTGAGTCATAGAAATCCATAGTAATTTATTTCCCAGATATCACTTTGAACTAAATGGATCCACTATTTCCCTCCCTTTTAAAATTTTCTGAGACAGATGTCAGCAATAACCTCAGTGCCTCTCTGAATCGTTTCCTTTTTCTTCTTTTCCTCTCTCAATGAATCAAGGTGAAATAATTTTTGGGGCTGTTCAGAACATCCAGATGTAGCCTAATAAAAGGGAGAAAATGATGTTATCTTCAAGAATCTGCCATAGTGCTTTTAACCATAATGATTGCAGATATATTTCCATTTCATACATCTACCTAGATGGTTGTTTGAACTTGAAATACCAAGAGTGACCGTGATGTGGAATCTGACCATCTAAAAGCACAAAAGCTGCAAACACTTGTGAGCTGCTTAACACACCCATTTTATTTTGTTAGGCTTGGAACCCGAAATGTTCCAGGAACTTTCCAAGCACAGAGATGGAGCCTGTCTTTGACTTTGTGTCTTTACTAACAAAAAATTCTCTGACATTTTGTTGATGTGTTTGTCTCACTTAATACAACCCCAAGT
Organism: Falcunculus frontatus; assembly: GCA_013398115.1. Taxonomy (NCBI): domain Eukaryota; kingdom Metazoa; phylum Chordata; class Aves; order Passeriformes; genus Falcunculus; species Falcunculus frontatus. Next base: position 44,940 of record VZRV01002982.1, read on the forward strand.
TATGGTGTTCATCCTAAATCCATGAGACTGAAATTCTGTATTCACTGCAATACACATAAAGCTCTTTTTTCACCTTAAATGTGTTGTTCTGGCATAAAAATCTGTGAACATGGACATGAAAACTTGCTGAATGTCCTTTTATTTCCCTAGCATGTTAATGAAACAGAATGAGAAATCATGATGTTTGAATTTATTTTTTTTAATGATTATGCTTCAGATAATTAATTCATAAGTCATTTCTAGGCCCTAGAGGTTCCCGTGACACATCAGAGCTAATGTTGTTGTTAAGATAATGGAATTAAGTGGTATGTGGGTGGTATAGATTCTGAAATGCTGGCACTGTGCATTCACGAAGCCTTCTGTGGGCTGCAGAATGATGCAGCTCCTAAATATATCTCCCCTTGTTTGCCTAGGTAAGCAAACAGATGCAAAACCAAAACATGCAGAGCTAATGAATTCTGTAACTCCCTGCTCAAGACTAGCAAGGGATCGCAGCAGGAACAAATACTTGACCTCCTGTCTTTAATAACAAAAGTTAGATTCTATCCTCAGAAATGCTTGTAAAGCTTTTTGTTTCAGCAGATAAATATTTATATCTGAAAGGAAGGGTTTGACCCAAAATAGAGTGGAGTACATGGTTAGCATTTATCTGAGGCTTGTTTTCCACTCTCAGTCCATGGCTGAAGAATGGAAGGGTCCCCTTTGGAACTGGTCAGGAAACTCTGATAGCCAGATCATTGCTGGTCTGAACGTGACTGCGGGGGAGCTGGAGGGCACCTGCAGCCTGAACATGTGTGGAAGAGTGAGGGGATGACTGTCACAGCTCGGTCGTGTCTGGCTAATGGAGACACTGGTGGTTAATGCTTTCTTGGGGTGGCATCTCAGGGGTCACCACTTTGGGTTCTTCCTGGCCCTTCCTTCAGAGTCCAGCAGTGTAGGAGGACAAAGGCTGAAAGCTGCTCTTTGGAAAATGGTTTTGACTGATCCTAACACATTTTTCAGCAACCAAACACATTTCTAGTGCTGAATAAACGAGGCTCAAAGTCATGTCAAGACCCTCACGACAGCTATTTTGTTGTTGTTTGCTCATTAGCCTAAAACTTCTGCTCCTTCCCTTTGTCCCCTCCTCTCCGTACTTTTGAAGACCAATGCTGTGAGGAACACAAAAAGACCTTCAGAATGACAAAAGTATTTGGGAAAAAAAAAAAATCACAGCCCACTATGAAGTTATTCTTGCACTGCATTGGGGTCTTTTGGCAGATACACAGAATCAGAACAAACAGTGACCAAAGATTTTATATGGCTACTTTTTAGTTCTACATATCCGGTTAAAAAAAGAAAAAGTTACAAAAATGTGCAATACCTTGTTCTCCATTCAGCCAGACTAACAGTGCCCAGCAGCATAGAAATTGAAAGCAATTACCTGATCTTGAACTGGTGGACAATTTTATCATTTGTAGGCATAAAGTTTCCATGTCATTAAAGTGCATCAAATGTTTAATAGGATTAAATAAGTACTTTTAATATCTGATGCTTCGTGCATGTGTGAAAGAAACAATATACAGTGCATTCCCAGGATATTTTTTCATTAAATATTTCTTAAAATCAACTCAACAGAACATGGATAAACTTGTACCTTCCACATTCACAGATGTATTCTCACTTCCCATTTCCATTGCCTAGAGTGCATTTTTGCAGTGGATTGTGGTGGTTTTGTTTTTGCTGATTATAATCTCTCCCTGGAGAAATACCAGCTTACCTATATGCTCAATATTTCCCCAGATGCAGCATAAATGTGCTCCTGCAGACAAATTGCATACATATATCAGAGGGCAAAAAATGGACCTTCTCCTAAGATCGAATCCCTAGTCTTTAATTTAGGTGAGCGTTTGATTCAGAACTTGTCTTTGCAGCTGAAATAGAAAACCAGTAAAACATTCTCCCAGGCTTTTGGAAGAGAGACAGAAATAATCTTATTTTTGTACAGTCCCTGCTGGTCTTTTTAGCAAGAATCTCCCAAGAATGCTCGGCTAGGACATACTTCAAGGAAATGGTGCCCTTTATCATCACACTGAAATGTAAAACATTTGGGAAGTGCGGTGATATTTTCATCAAGAATGTTATTGTAGGACATTCTTTCATTAAGGAATTGTGAATTAGGTCGTTTTCCTTGTTCAGATTCTGAGGTTTCAATCATTTGAGCACAGCCTTTAAAGCAGCTGTTTAAAAAACAATAGGACCACTCATCTAAAATAAAATAATATAATTAAAAAGTAAATCACTGCTGACACCAAAGTGTATTTAAAAGCAGCTGCAGTCAATAAGATGGTTGGATTTTAGTTCACAAAAATGAAAGGCATGCAGCCACATGGGACCAATAATGCTGTGTGATTTATTGTAGAAGAGTTGTGCGGAACAAAGCAAGAGAAATGTGGACCTGAAAGTAGAAAAAGAAGCTGCAAATGTTTAAGGTTTTTTGTAAGTTCTTGTGGAGCCATAGGAAGCAGTGATAAGGGGAAGTCTTTGGGAAGGACTGATACAACTGGGACTGGGCAGGAAGAGAGAGGCATTCAGAGCAATTTAGGGATCCCTGCCCCTGGAAAAGGTACAAAGAACTACATGTAAAACAACTGGAAAGTAAAAAAATCCTTATTACGTCAGAAGTCTGATCATATCTTATAAATCTGTTAAATTCAGATTCACCTGGTCATGCTTATGGCAAGTAGTACCTTCTTCAAAAAGAGTTGTAACTTTTGTATAATTCAGTTATTTCAGAACTAAACTAACATTATTCATGAACAATATCTGCCCTTTAAAATGTTCTTGCCTGTTGTATAGAGCAATTCTGACTCAGAAAATGAATAATTGATAAGGTGTAAGCCTGTGAGCAATTGGGATCCTTTCAGATCTTTGAAAGAGATTTGCTTTCATTTCTAAAATGAGCAGAACATTTTGGAGAAATTGAAGCTGGGTGGTTCAGAGCATTAAACCTTGGCTCAGTAGAAGTGGGTTTTGTTCCCAGAGTTTTCACAAATGTTTGTCTGACAGGAGGAAAGTCCACAGGAAGAGATAATGCTTAAAATTTCAGGTAATTCTAAAGTTTGAACATTGACTGTGTTTAATTCACTAATCAGCTGGGTGATGGGGGAGAAAGACCATGTAAGACAGCAGGAGCTGTTGATCAGCAGAGAGCACTGGATCTAAGTTCCCAGGCTTTGAAAATATTTCGTAGATTTTCCTGGCCATCAGAACAGATCTTACTGGAGACTGGATTTTCTTTTTTCCTGGCTGTAGGATTTCTTTCTAGATCATATTCCATCTTCTCTTTTATTTCATTTGCATAGTTCCTGTGAAATGTTGTGTCCTGTGTTTGGGTTTTGGCACAGCAAATAGCACCGTACGAAGTCTATTGGTGTGCAGAAAACTTAGTTTTGACATTATGACTGTCAAGACTGAATGGAGTGGCTAAAGGTCACTTGTTTTCTGACTGGGGTAGAGATGGATGAGGGTGAATTAATAGTTGGAAAGAATTTTTTTGAAGGGTTTTTTTTTTTTTTTTTCCAAACATAGATTATAATGCAATGAATCAAGAACAGGATGAGAGTTAGCAGATGTCCAGCTTTGTGGATGGAACTGGGGGAAAGGAATTGCTCAAGATTTCCACCTCCCTTCCTTACACAAGTGTCCTCATTTATAAGCCTGTTGTAGCCAGGTGCATGTCAAAGGAGATCCATTTGTTCTTCAAAGCTGTGCCTGCCCAGGATCTGGTTTGAAGTGTGCCTTTTAGGTTGCTTTAACATGGGTTTTGGCTTCATGAAAGGTGTGGTTTGAGCCACAGATTATCCTTATCTGTTTGTTTGCTTACACAAAATGAATGTAGTTAATGTGTTTCTCTGACAGCTTGATAGTGCTCACTGGATTAATCAATGTTTTAACCACAAATTCAAATTGATTGTGGATGGTGCCATGTTTGCATGTAGCTGCTTTGGTTTTCAGAAAGTGGAGCAGCGAGTCATTCAGTGTAGGAGAGATTTGGTGTCCCCACCTTCACTTGTGGATTACCTGGTGTCACTTCAGGGTTATTTCATCAGAGCAGGGGCAGGGTCATTGTCAGCCTTATTCTGGCAAGGCCTGTAGTGCCATCATGGTGCTGAGGTCAGTGCTGGAGCCTTGGCAGTCAGAAAACACTTGTCAGGATGCTTGGAAAGAAAACTTTCTGAACTGTAAAAGTGGTTTATTTGGTCTGCTAACTTTTCTGTACTTTCTGTGCACGATGGTGCAAACAATTTACAGGAGAGCTCTAGAGCTCTGTTATTTAAAAGCATTCTAATATTCTTTGAGGCAAGGTGCCATGAAAATACAAAGTGCTATTAATTGGCTCATCAGACTTGGGAGAATGCAACAGTAATTGCATATTTAATAGACTCTCAGCATTTACTGTCGTGCAACCACAATTGCACCCCAGCAATTCTGTTGTGAACATTTCCATCAGTTTATCTCAGTGTGCAACTGCAGCGTCAGGAGAAAGCAAGAAGGGACAACCCTGTGAATTTTGTGTGCTTTTGCATTAGAAACATGAATGCTGAAAACATTCATTCTGATCATCCACAGGATGACATTCTTCAAGTTACTCCAGTGGACAGAATCCAAGCGCTGGCTTGGTAATAACACGTAGCATTTACCCTGCTTTGCTCCTCCAATTATGAACCACTTTGGAAGTTTGCCCTTCAATAACGGGGCTGTTCTAATCTCTTTAGAGATTAATAAAAAGAAAACAACCTAATTTTATTTCAAAGGAGAGCAAAGGATTTTAATAAAGTGGTCTAACACCTGGAACTAGGACTTCGGTGGGGAGCAGTCTGGCCTGGTGCTTTTGTACAAATAAAGGGGTGAATGATGGTGGTGCTCAGTGTTCTTCTGGAAATCCCCCAGCAGGAGCCTGGTATGACAGCAGACTTGAGGGAAAGAAAATAAAAGATGGAGGAAAATAAGTATCTGTACACAGTATCCCTGGTTTGAGAGAACTGAGCACAATTCTAGTACTGCACAATCCTGATCACAGAGTTACTGGAAAAGAGTTTATTAGAGACCTAAAGGAATACAAATGAGATGATCACAACAGAAATATGCACTTTACTACAGGAATGAGAACTACCAGGGGTCTATTAAATATGCAATTACTGCGACTTTTTTTTTGGAACTGAACATGCCATGGAATATTCAAAATGCCTGTTTCATGGCATAAGAATGCATTGTGTTGTGATAACATGGCTGACAGCTAAGCTCTAAAATTTAAGCCTAACTTCAGAGCATAGCTTTAGAGATAAGCATATAAACAGGTCAGTGTACACATAATTTCAAAACAACCACATGAAATAACAAAGGGTGCACCTCACAGCAAGCATTTTTGGCAGTACACTGAGACAGAAGCCCTAAGTTGTGTCTCTACCAGTCAGTGGCATCTCACAGCTAAAACCAAAATACCTATATTTATCCTCACCTTGCTGCAGTGATTGTTTCTCATTGAATTCTTATTTTTAGAGTTAACCCTGTGAGTACAGTGCAGTACAGCAAATACCTTCTTTTAGAGTGCAAGCCTCTGTTCATGATCTTTAACTTAGGACTATTCTGAAAATAGCTGCATGAGTGCTGCACTCAGCAATTTGATGTCCATGGGCTTTTCCAGAGCACTTTAGAGATGTTCCTTAAGACCAACACTTTTCTTCGTGTCTGGCTTATTGCAGAGACAACATCAACCATTTTCTACAGGATGACCTCTGGCACTGTGGCTAAAGGGTTTAACTCTTAGTTTTCTCTTCTATTTATACTTTTCTAAACGAGCAAATAGAAACCCAAACAGTGCTTTCTACAGAGGAATTATTAGCCCTTCACTAGTATGTTAATTATATCAAGTGCAGATGTCACTCTAGTAGCATCTCCTACAGTTTTTAATGCTGTAAGTATTATGTAATTCCTCTTTTAATGTTAATTTTACTCAGTGGCACATGTAAAGCGTAGTCATATTAACTGATCTAAATATACTTGGAGCTCTTTAAGCAACAAGTATTGTGAGCACCAGGTAGGGAGATAACCTTCATCTCACTTCCCACACTGTTCTGGGGGAACAGTTAGTGCTAAATAGCTTACAAAAACAAGCAAACAAACCAACAAACACCCAAAACCCAAACTGACCCTGAACAAAATACCATTTCTCTCCTGTTTAACTGCTGGAAAACAAGAATGAACCCTCACAGATGGAGGGCAACATTACCTACGCTCAGACCACTGAAATTTCTAAGAAGTAGCAAGGAAAAGTTCAGGATCAGTCTCAGTTTCTAGATTTGCCCCCATTGCTGTGGATGGAGAGATGCACTTCTTGCAAGAGAGAAGCAAAAATACTGACAGGGTTCAGTGATAAATTGCCTCAGTGGTTTAACAAGGTCCACCTGAGTATTTACTGCACCAAGGATGGGGTCGGACAAACTGACAGGGAGACACTCCCACTGAGCTGTGGGGTTCAGAAAAGACCCTCCTGCAAATCCTCACCAAGAAACAGGACAGCAGAGCTCCTTGTCACAGAAAAACAAAAGCTCTCCACTCCCCTAAAAGCCAATCCTGCCTGCAGGATGGGCAGTGCAGTCAGCCTCCTTCTCTGTCTGTCTGTCCTCACTTAGAGGGGTGCAGAAGCAGACCAGAGGCAGAATTAAAGTCCACAAGCAGAATCAGGGCTGTCAGACTGGAGCTGCTCTCTGTGGAGGACTGCAGAGACAGTCCTTGGAGTCACACAGTGCAGACTGAGCTGCTTTTCCAGGGGAAAGGAGTTTCAAGGAAAGGAGGTGGTAAAGGCAGCCCATGACAGGAAAAACGGCAACATCTCCATTTGTTGGAGAAATCTCTGACATTCCTCTTAAAACCCTGCTCTCCTAAGTTCTGGCAGAGATTGAGATGACTTCATCCCAAATCCCAGACACAGGTGTTTTGGCCATTAAACTCTGAGCCAGGTTAATGTCAAAGCATAAACCATGAGGCTGCACTGTGCCAGAGGAAGGGCCCAAAACGGCAGGGTCCTGTTACAGCACTGCTGAACGTGTTGGGGGTGGGAAGGGATGCAAAGTTGTTTTCCCTAAAGGAATACTGCTCTCCAGATTACAGAAAATATAATTCGTGGTAGGATCCTCAATTCCTTAATTTGTTAAAAAGCTCTATTTCTGGTCGGGTTTTTTTGGTGAGTTTGATTTGGGGGGTTTTTCAGAAGAAATGTTAAAGGGTGGCCCAGGCACGATATCTTTACTGAAGGGAAATTAAGCTGTTGTGGTTGCCTCTGTACAGCAGCTAAAGCACATTTAGAAAATTTTATTGTACATTCTGAATGGAGAAAAACCCCCACCTTGATTTGTCAAAGTGCTATCAAGGGTCAGGAAAGCTCACCTTCTGGGCTAATTTGCTGTTCCTATTTAAAATCCCTTGCTATTATCCAAATAATTATTTCTCCTCTGTTCAAGCTCCTACATTTGGCTAATGTGCGAGCAATGCATCAGGAAGAATAATTGTGACACCTGGAGTCTCACTGCCAGCATTTAGCAGATGACAGAATTGTTCTGTGCCCCCATTCCCTGGGCTGTTTCTCAGAGCAGACCCAGCCTTCTCCTGAGGTTTCCTGCTGATATTTAAGCAGTTGAGACTCACTTATTCCTAGCATGCCCAAGAGCCTGTCTCAATGTTTTCATCCCTGATTGTTTTGAAACTATTTCAAGGAGCCTGGGCAAAAAATGCTGTAGTTACCTGAATATGAATCTGATGAGTGAACCTAGTTTTATCATTATCTCCAGTTCTATCATTAAAATTAGATTTTTTTTTTATCATATTTAAACCAGTTTTATCATTATCTCCAGTGAATGCAGGTTTTGTCTTGCCACTCAGTTGCACACAGCTGCTTTATTGCACACAGAATCTGTTGGATTGCTGTCTGGGGTTTTTCTCCCCATTTCTTTTCTGGTATCCAATCTTTTGAGAGTTTGAAATAGCAGTGGCTTTATAGCACTTAGGTTTAAAGGCTAGTTTACTCTAAAGGATCGATGGAATTGGGAAAGTTAAGACAGGAGGAGGTCAAAAGGGTGAGTGTTGGATAAACCTATTAAGCAGAGGCTGGGAGGTGCACCATTAAGATCAGCTTCAAAATCTAGTTTGATCCCCTACTTTAAAAAGTAGCCATTGTGAACCGGAGTAAAAAGATTTTCCCTTGGGTCTGGCAAAGTAATTTAGGATCCCAAAATGTTTCTGTAGTCCTAGAGACAGCAAAGCATTCAGTGTAGAATGTAGCAAAATGTGCAATAGAAAATCAACATGGAATCAAGAAGTGGATTCCTGAGGGAGATTTTTTCCTAAGGAATCTGCTCAGGCAGAGAAAATGAGAGCTCAGATCTTCAGAGCATCCTTAGGGCTCATTAACACACTCTGCTAAGCTTTATACTATGCAAAACATGAATTATTGCTTTATTGGGAGCACCCCAGATTATGTAACTGCACCTTCATGGAAATAAACCCGCGCATCTGATTTTCAATGTTGCCATTAGCAACAGCTCTGTTATCAATTTCAGCCTACATTCACCTCCTGAAACCTCCACCTCAGTGAAAGGAAACCCTGTGGGACAGGTAGTGCAGAAGGCTGTTAATGCAAAGTGAACCAGTGCTTTTGGGATATATACTTAGATTAACAATGAACACACTTATTTTTGCATCCCATCCTAGTAATTTTTTAAAAAGTCAGTAATTGTAATTCCTATGATACCCTTAGGAAGCTTATTTTAAAGCACACAGTGTCAGCTAACATCTGTGCAGCCACCATCCTGAAATGGTGAAGCTTTGACACATATTTCCATATTTTTCTGGGAAATGTGGACAATACCCACATTTGGGGAAAATTCTCAGCCTGATTATCTGACAGAGAGGTTTGTCTTTGTAAAAGTGAATATAGAATTGCTAAGTATCCAATTCAGGAAAGCTTTCCTGTACAGCACAGCAGTTAAACTGGGGCTGTCTCAGGTGCTGGGTTATTTTCTCTGCTGAAGCACAGATGTTTTCAGGCAGTAACAATTCAGAAATGGATTTAAATGCCCAGATTTCCTTCTCTTTTTATTCAGTTTCACCTCAGGAGTATTTCTTTATCCATCTCAAGCCCAAAATTGTGTTTAGTAATTGATTGGTTATTATTAAAAGCCTGGAAATTCCCTCAGACTTTCATAATTGGTGAACTGAAAAACTCGGACTTTGTATTCCCTGAAATGATATCACCTATTTTTCAAAGAAAATAAATAAGACTTTTTAATTAAAGAAACGGCTATTTGTACAGGGAAATATTGAATCTGGAGGTACTATGATCAAATAATGAATTCCATTCAAGCACGTTTATATATCTTGTAATATGTGTGGTTTTCTCAGCTGCCACAAAATTGCTGTCATAAACATAGAGAAGTCAAAGTTAAATGCACAAACACAATCCTGGTATAATTCCATTGGCTGAAATGCATTTTTGCTGTTGTTTATGATAATTCCAAACCTGTGCTGCTGGCTTTAAGTATAATCTGCCTGAATCTAAGTCAGTCATAACTTAATCAGAATTTAGTTGTCATCAAATGATAAAAATAAGTCTTTGTCTTTAATTATGGGCTTTTTTCCCCTCTCAAATGAAGCAATTTGTGACTAAAAGCTTAACCTTTTCAAAAAATGCTCTTTTTTAAGAACTGGAAAAAACCAGTGGTTGTACATACTTTCCTAAAAACATCTCTGCATGTTGAACCGAGTCTTAGCACTGCTTTCATCACAGAAATATTTTGTTATCACAGAAAAAACACCTACTTCCTTTTTCTTTTAAAGTTTTACTAATTTCAGTAATGAACTTACATCACTGACCCTTTTCATTCAAATACCTGTGCAAAACTGAGGTAGGAAAGATTCCTACAGATTTCATCAACAGAAGAAAACATGCCGTACTTTGAGTAATTTACCATGGAAGTCCATAATTTGTTCAGCATTAATTAACCAGGTATTTTGCATTAGATAACACTTCAAAGGCAAGATTGGGTTTTTATTCTTCTCTGTGATTTCTGTGTGTCTGCTCACGGTGTAGGTGGAATAAGGACAATTTATAGTAATCATAGAAGGCTGATCAGATTTTAAGAGCACCCAACTATCCCTCCAAAGCCCTATATCATTCTAATTTCTATAGCATTTCATTCCCCACAGAACTGTGCAATACACTTTTTCATGCTCACTTTATCTCTTTCTCTTTTAATAACAAATTATTTTTGAGGGGAAGGATGATCCTGCAGGGGAAGATGCTATCTTAGAACTCAGATATGTAGGTTTGTTTCCAGAAGACATTCAATTCATCATCTGGGAACTGAAGATAATGTTGCTTTTTCTACTTTTTAACAGTCTTGTGAAAATGAATCCGCTGTAGATAGAAAAGCATTCAGATAGCGTGAGGAGTGTTGTGAAAGGAATTAAATGTTCTCAGTTCTAAAACAATGGGATGAACATCAAGCAGCAGCAGTAGGAAAATGAGAGAAATTAAGCTCTGGCCCAAACCAGGTGTTCTCATTCCCACAGTTCATTGACTCTGACTCTGATTTTGATGTCAGATAGCACAGTGATTTGTTTAGCTGAACCAAATCATATTGTTATTACAAAGCGCTAAGTGATCTGCACAGTAATAGTTTCTAATGTTATTCTGCACACCTAAAATAAAAATAGTAATAAAACTCATAAAAATAGCTTGGAAATAGTATGGAATAGATGATAATCATCTTGGTTACCAAAAAGTAGCAGGAGCACACGGAATAACTTATGTGGCTTTCTAGATCTTGCTAATCTCTCTTTTATTCCAAAGGTGTTCAGATCATACTTAAAACTTTTGCTGAAAGCTTTCATTACTTTTTAACGGATGTTACCCTTCAAACATGTTGTTTTAAGTCCCCTTGGTTGAGAAAGACTTCGAATCAAATTCTATCTTTAATTCTGCCTTTTTGAGCGATGTCCCACTTTCTGTTCTTGAAGTGAGGAAACGTTTTTAATCTTTTGTAGGTGCAGAGTAAAAGGTTTTAACTTAGCAGTGGTTTTATACCACAGGGTTCTGTGTGTTGTCAGGTAATTACTTTATTCTGCATGAGCATTCATTTGCACATTGCAGGAACAAATGGATGTAAAGCAAAGGATTAATTTTTACCCCCTTCAGAGTATCAGTAAGGCTGTCAGCATCTGAATGACAATATCAAGCCTTTAAAATCATGCTATTCAGACTTTTTGGAGAACAGGACTTCCCTAGGGAACAGCTATTGAGTCAAACACCCACCCCCAGTTTTAACACCAATGTAGAAAGTGGACATGGGGAAAAGCAGAGTTGTTTGCTATTTTTTGCATGTTTTAATTTAGGCCACAATCCAAATTAAATTGAAGTTAGTATAAAAACTGCTTTGGCTTCGCTGGAGCAAGTTTCAAGCACGTAGAGAGGGAGGCATTCTACTTCAAATGGAGGCTGGAATCCTATAATTGTACTAATAACTGAAATTGGAGAAAAAGCTTCGGGAGAAAGACTTTATACCAAGTTTTGTCAGTGATTGTGTCTCATCACACTTGACCTAAGGGATTTTCATCAGCTCCAAGCAGGAGCATTGGTGCCCTTCCCCTTAACTTCTTCCGACAGTGTAACATTTTGACACTCCATCATTTTGCAAGCAATCTACCTTTTCTTTGCCAAAATGTTAGAGTTTCATTACTTGTGAATCATTGCTTCCAAGACAAATACAAAACTGATGACAACTTGCAACATACCACAGTGAAACATCCTAGTTCTCTTTTCCATATTTTGATGGAAATTTGAGATTTTGTTTACATAAAGTACTTTAATTAAAGCAAGACTTTGAGGATATGAAGAGTAAAATGGGTACAAATGTAGGACAGCAAGCATTAAGAAAATGTCAACAAAATTATATTGTATTTTTATTATATTAAAAAAAGTGGGTTTTTACTGTAAAGTCTGTGCAGTTGGGTTGTACAAAGGCAGTCAGGTTACATCAGCTGGTTATTTATTATTAATTTGTAGGTTTCTCTTCAAGCATTTCATATCCTCTCAGCTCCTACCCTCTGACAATAATTATAGCTAATGAGATTGGCCAGCAAATCCAAGAACAGTATCTTTTCCATAGATTGCTCTCTATCCATGGATTGATCACAAGGCTGTGAATTCCTGGGTAACATCAGCTTCCCCGGGCTGTTTAAAGTTTTCATGTTTATCCTCAAAAATTGGAGGTCAGCTGGAGAGTCTGGTGGCAGAGGAAGGTCACTGCTTTCTGGGGGAACTCCTCAGCCTGATGATCCTGTAGGAGGCTGGGGAGATGCAGGACAGTGGCAACACATGTGGCAAATGGGGCTGGGATCCCCAAGCCTGGCAGCCAGACCTCACTAGAAATGTTGGAAATGTGCATGACAGAGGCACCTGCATAATTAGAATGTCTGTCTGGAATAATAATGATTTAACTCAAGTTGTATCTTAAGCCTATGTAATTGTCAAAGAGCTCTTGGTATGAAAAATGAGTATTTTCATTCCAGGCTCAACAGAGCACTGGATTCTGCTTTTTTTTGGTTTTTGTTTTTTAATATTTTGATTCGGGAGGTGTCCATGACTTCAGTGTTTGCATCTGAATTTTCACCTCCCTTAAAATTTCAGTGATACCTGAAATCATACACTGTTCCTTATTTCCTTCCCTCTGCACTTACTACTGAGCTACGAGTTGTCGCTCATCTACTCTTGGTGTTCATTTTAAATTTGAGTAGCACATGCTGAAATGCTTTCAGACATGACTGATTTAGATACTAGTGACATAATTACTGCCTGCTATTAGATAAGCGGTGTATTACTTTAATAAACATAACCATCTATGCTCATGACAGACTTTCGTTGGGATGTAAAATGCACCGTTAATAATTTTGACTGCAAATCTCTCCTCAAGGCAAGTAAATGAAGATATACCTGGCTGGAAAGCTTTAGGATATTGAAACAAGGAAAATTAAAAATGAAGGCAAATTCCATTGTCAGAGACAGACAATGTCTTTTAACTTCAAACCTTTAACTTCGTTCACTTAATCAGTTTCTTTTTAAACCACTTTGAGTGCAAAACTGTCTCTTCTACTTTTGAAAGCATGGAGGTGAGAAGAAGGCTGCCCTAGATGAACTGAGATGTGATGAATCTCTCCTGCATGGATCAGGCAGGCTGGGAGAGAGTGCTGGGCTGGTGCTGCTCTCCCAGGGTGTGCCTGCCCCTGAGGATCTGCCTGCTGGAAGATCCCTCCTGCCTGCTGTTTGATTGCTCCCTGTCACCAAAATATTCTCTTTTTTCTAACTGTATCAGTAGTGTGGGAGCTTGGTAAAATGTCTTTATACTTACTCGCCTTTGTAGAGTCGGATTTTCAGCTGTCTTAGCTCAGGACACTTCATGTAGTATAGGATTTTCCCAGGCATCTGGATTTATAAAAGTGGTTTCCAAAAAGTGGCTTTTCCAGCCACTCAGGTTAAGGGAGAGGTCATGTCCCATGTATATTCCTAAGGCTGAAAGCCTCATGTGTCACACAGAGGGCCCATCAGCTCTGTAATGCCCTTGCTTTGGTAAAAAGAGGGAGTCAGAAAATACTGAGAGTGGAAGAAACAACCAGTGAAATCTGTTTTCTATGAACTGGGGTGTGCATGGACTAGGGCTAGTCTGGGGTGTCAGAACTATTGCTATCGAGCAAGAAATGGCACTGTTATCACTAAACTGAAGGATCAGCTCTGCTGGAAGTGCCAATTACTGGTAATATATGAAATGGGTTTCTTGGTCTAATTGGGAAATATTTTTGAAAGACAGTAGAATTCATGGGAGTGAATCGTGAACTTGGTGTCCCTCCAGGTGAATTACTGGTGTGGATTCCTAAGGGAGATGGAGAAAATGCTTCTAAAGAAGTGTGATAGATGTCTCTTGGGCATCAGAGCCTTCTTAATGGTCTCCTGCCTTTGTCCCGAGTTTATTGTAGCAATATAAAGTTTGAAAGTGCTGATGCAAGGATTGCAAGAGACTTTAGGAAGTAATCTTTGTGCAGTGCTTAGTGACACTGTGGGCTTCCACAGATGGCTGCTGCATTTCACCCTGGAATTTTCACATGCATAGATGGAGAGCAAAGAGAACGTGCTATCAAGGCAGTGCATCCACCATGGAGCCTCTACATCCTTCCATACATCCTTCCGTGTGTGAAGATAATAAATAACATATCATATGTGCTTGCTGGGTGTGCTAGTTTGCCTGATACAGGTTTTATCTGTAGGTCTGTAATGTATTAAGAGCAATTGTTCTCTCCTTGCTTTGTATCAGGCTGGTGAATTCCCGGTGGAAGCTTTCCCTCGGCTCATGATGCAAAACTACCAAACTGCAAACTGCTGTTGGTGTTTAAAGCTCGTAGTCACCGTTTGATCTGGTGCCTTGTACTTCTTTCTGCTGTAAAACATATTGCTCTCATTGTAAAAATGTCCTTTGTCTCTTCCACAGAGCGATGAGGTTTTAACAGTCATCAAGGCCAAAGCACAGTGGCCGGCCTGGCAACCACTAAATGTGTAAGTAAGTAGGGAATTGTCTGTCTCAAGAGCTCTGTGTTGGGTGTTGGCTAATGGGCTGCTCTAACCATTCACTCTGGTAAAGAAACAATCAAAAAACTTGTTCATAGATGAGTTTTTCAACTTTTTTGTGTGTGGGTGGTGGTGGGTGTTTGTTTGGTTCGTTGTTTTGGTTTTCGGGTTTTTTTCCAACATCTGCTTCTCTCTTTGCTTTTTAGCATCTCTTCATTTTTTACATGCTTTGGTTGGCTAACTGTTACAGCAGGACTATCCCATGGAGTTTGTGCCTCCCACACATAAAGAGAGATGTTTATTCAATGCTTTCTCAAATATGTTATATTGTTCTGCATGTAGTAGCAGCACTTTTGGCATCCTATCTCACAGTCTGTGCAATGCACTGATACAGCAAACACTCATCCACCAACAAAAACTCTCAGGGGACTAATTGTTTAAAGTGCCAATCTGAAGCACTCCATGATGTCCTCATGGTCCTGGTGGTGCTGTAACACAACCAGGGCTGTTTCACCAAGTCAGGCAGAAATTTGCTTCCCAGAATCCTGAGTCTGGGATCTCCAGCACTCAGCAGAAAAGAAGAGAAAACTCCTCTTTCAGGATGCTCTTGAATTTCCTGGTGGCCCTTCAAGGGTGGTGGGGGAGGTTTTGGGGTAGGGGCGGTGGTTCCTGGATAACTTATCTGCCCTTGGCCCAAAGTTCATACTCATTATCCAAGCCCAAATGAGTGAGACCTACAAGAAGTGACTAAAGATGAGAACCCAGTAGAAGGGGTCACCCTATTACCTGGCACTAAATCAAGTCCTTGGAGAAGCAGGGCAATTAGTTTACTGCAAGATTGTACAGAACAGATAGTCCTATTTCCTGTTTCCTGGAAGCAGTTAGTGAAACACTGTGCCTGAATTTGTCATCTGCACTTCAGAAAGTATGCGAAAACTTGAAGGTTAGTTAAAAAAAACAACAACAAACCTGAAAAAGAGTTCAGTTTTCAGAAAACATCCCCTTCCCTAAAGGGGCTTAGAAACTCTTAAGCAGCTTAGGACTTAAGCTATTCACTTTATCCTTTCCCCTCTGCAAAAAAAGAGAAAAAAAAGAAAAGGTTAGGAGGTGAACTCAGCTTAAACAGTGAAAAGATTTCTGATAGCTGATCCCTCTTTAATCTAGAAAAAAAACCCTGACAAACAAACGAAAAAAGGAAACCAACACCAAAGTATCAAAGTATGAAATCCCTCCTAGCATGGAAGCTAAGGAAATTCATGAAAAGGAAATGGTTTGGGAAAAGACTTTACCACTGTGACTAACCTTGAGAGCAGCTTACCTGAGCACAAGATGGATTTTCCATCACTGAAACAGGTTTCAACCCTGAGACAGAGTTGTAGGCTCTGCACAGGAACTGCAGGTTAGGTTTTTTTGGCCTGTGTAATGCAAGAGGTGTCAGTAATGGCATCCCTTATTTATGGTATTATCCCAGAAGTTTGGAGGATTTGGATTTGGTAGCGTTTACCATGTAGTAGCTGTAGGTAGCACTTTTTCCTTGCTGCCTTCTTTCCATTCACTCCAAATTAAGACTTTAAAATGAAAACTTTTTCACTGTTCTGCACTGATGAGTTCTTGGTCTGAAACAAACCATTTATTTTTTCACCCCCAATTCCGGTCACCTTCCCAAAGCAGCACTGAAGCTTGATGTTTTTGTTACCAAAATGAACAATACCACCTGGAACTGGCTGCTCTGGGTGCTTGGGAGGCTTTGGCATTGACAGGAGAGCAACTCTGTGCTTTGTTCATAGAAAGACGGAGAGAGGATCTCTTGCTCCAAAATCTCAATACATCATCTTCAATTAGCATTAATTTTTGTGAGGGAATATATTCAAGTGTGTTGCCCCAATCACAGTTCCTCATTTCATACAGCTCTGAGATACTTCACAAAAATCTGAGTGTGAACAACTTCAGATGCTTTCTAAGGCATATTCTTTCGCAGAGATGCCTGCAAATGTTTTTGCAGCATCCTCCACATGTTTTTCCAGTCAATTTTACATTTTTCTAGATGGCAGTTCTCACCTTTCAGTAACATCAAAAAGAATACATCTCAGTATTTTTGTTTCAAATGCTCTGCGGGGGTTCCCCTAACCCTTCACTTTACAGGTAGAGTTTGACTTTAGATTTTTTAAACAAGATTTTTCTTTGGCATGGTATCCTGCTTTTTGATTCCACTTAAAAATATGATCTAGGCTTCACAAGAAGACAAAATTTTCAAAATCTTTTAACATTAAATGGTTAATTTCCTATTTTCTATAATGGATTGTCCTTCTTGGAGTTTAAATTAGAGCTGCGCAAGTATTGGATAATGACTCCTCAGGATAAACATTTTGTCTACCATTATGCATAGCACAACCATCTTACTAACCAAGAATCGACTAAAAGTCATGAATATTCTTTTTTTTGCATAATCCTTGGTTATGTGTGTAATGGATAATAGGCTGTGATAGTAGTGCCGAGGTGGCACTACAATGTGCCATAATAAGCACAGCATAAAAGCCTTCCTGAATGTGCTTCACAACAATTATAAAATGCATGATACTGATTTTTTTGTGAAGGTGTGAAGCGTCAAAAATTGGAAAATTCAGCCTGCTCTCACTTCAGGTTTTTCCTCACAATTCCAGTCTGCCCCTGGGGCTGTTGGCTCCTGTCCCAGCTCCCCCAGGAGCAAGGGACACTGCAGCACCTCTGCTCCTTACAGAGGATGCCAATTCTTGCTGCATCTTGAGTAGCTGGTGCTGAACCCTGCTGTTTCCACTCTGATCACCCCCAAAAATGTGGGAGGATGGTCTTGGCTGGGCACCTCTCAGGGATTCATCACGGAGCTGAACGGCCTTTCCTGTTCCCGGTCAGTGAGGCTGTGACCCCCGGGGCCGGTCTCACCTCATTAAGGAAAGGTTCCAGCTCTGTAGATACTGAGGCTGTGAAGTGAGTAAGTCTGTGTCTGAATCTGACCAGGATGTCAAAAGTCTTTGGTTCATGACACCAGAGGCAAGGAGGGATATATAATTGAGAGCTTTTCTTCTGCTAATGGAGAAGAAGCGCAGATCCAAGAGGGCATGAAGTGTCTCACCAGGGAGAGTTGTTTAGTTTCAGATACGAGTTCAGATACAAGAAATTACAGTAGGGACTGAGACAAGCTGTCAGCCTTAAGCAGGGAAGGATGCAGTGACAGCAAGTAATTCTCTGAAATGCTTTCTGTTAATTACAATTTAGCATATTGTCATCTCCCAGTGCGGTATAATGTGGAAACAATATCCTACCAAACTTCACTGTCTGTTTTTTATTGATCCTCTCCTCAGTTCCTATATGTGCCTGCTCCTTGCCACTGTTTTCCATTTTTATTTTTCTTCCTATCACTCATCTTCATTATCCTTAATTCAGGGCACCAGCATGCAGAAAACTCTCCTGAGTTTTTCCGTGTAGGAGACAGCTTTGGGTGATATTTATGAACCAGTTTTATGGCTGCCTAACTGAAAGAGCATCACTGGTAGCCTGAGAAGGAGGAGTGCCAGACCGAGTAATAAAACATTTTGCTGTTGCTTATATTTGAATTACCAAGTCGTGTGTCTGAAATTGTGACTTTGAAGTACTTTCAGGGAGTGCCTTCTTCCTTGAGCACACTGGTATCAGTCTACAGCATGCTGTCAAATCAAAGTAGTTTTTCTTATCTTTCTTGTATAAACAAGTGCACAGCTCATTGCTCCTTTCCTCACAGCCATGTTTCAGGCAGAGTCAAATTTTATTTTCATACCCAGCTGCAAATCATTGGCCTTTGGCAGTATGGAGGATAAAATACATCAAAACCAGATAGCACCACTGGTATCCAAATCTGCATATCTGGCACCTGTAAAATAAACAAGCCATGACAGAAAAACTGGGGATAAGGAAGGCAAGACTTTTAAATTTAATATGCATCAAATTCACCAGGAGCTAGTGCCTTTTTAAATTTTACCTCGAATTCCCTTTCCCAAAACGTATGCCATCTTTTTCTTTTTTTTTTTGCTCTGCTTGTTATTCCTTTATTCCTTTTATTTCAAATCCGAACATCACTACTGAGACACAAAGGAGAAGTATTTGAATTGTAATTCTTGTGTCTAATCACTCTTCTGTATTGCCTGTAAACCAGGGAAGCACGTAGCTCTGTGCAATGCTGTGGAATCTGGAATTCCATGTACATGTACAGCCTACCACTGGTAAATACAAACATGGACCCCATACGGGATGGAAGTTATTCTCCAGTATGTAAATTCAAAGTTTAGTAGGTCAACCTATAGAAAATATATTTCATTGAAAAAACTCAAGGTATTTTATCCTGGTAAACAGCATGGTGTGAGTACCTGACATCTAAAAAGGTTAGCTTTTTCTGAAGTATACACAAGAATTTTCTTATTTCTCTCTCATTTTTGCTTTCTTTGATGCAAAAACTCTTTTTCTTTCCTGCCTTTTTACTTTTCCATTCCCTTTCCATTCCTTTTCCATTCTTAGTTACAGCCGACGTACCCTGAAGTGAGGAGTTTTTCTTTACTATAACTCTGAACTATCTGAGGTTTAGAAAACCGTCCTTTCCTTCCTTATTGTCACTCCTGTTTCCCTTTCACCTCTCCGTGCTGTTCATGGGAGTAGCCATGGCCCTGTGCTTTCCCAGTGCCTTGGGGCTGTGCCCACATTTACTCTTTTTGTCCCCCATTTAAGCAGCTCTTTTCCATTTATTTTGAGATTACCTGAGAATGCTCCAAGTAAGCACTTGTGAAGCTTAGCAGAAAAAGAGGCCTATTCCTTTATAATTGTGATGGAAAGAAGTATTTAGTCCAAAGTTTATAAGTTAGTACGGTTCCCTCATCATCCCCTAAAATTATCCCATCAACCTCTTTCCATTTCAAGTTTTGCATACCTGCGATATCTTTTCTCCAACTACAAAGATATTAGGGCTGTTTCTCCTGGCTTGCATAGAGGATATCAGAAAATGGGACAGCATATTCCCAAGTATGGGGTTTTAGCATTGTTTAGATAATGTGACTTAAATTGTTCCAGAAATCAAAGAGTAATCTGTAGAAAGTTGATAGGAAAAGAAAAACTGTTCTGGTCCAAAATAAGTCTGAGTTGACAGATCATACAAGCTGGAGGGAAAAATGCTGACATACTCGGTTGAATTTTCCTTCCTTTTTTCTTGAATAAAAGCTCTTTCAATCTTCCAGAATTCTTCTGTCACAATTTGACAAAAAATGTTCGGTGTACGTTTTGATCCTGCAGTGGATTTGCTCTGATCAATAAGTTTCCATTACAGCATTTGGGAATTGAGAGCCAGACCACAGATGTGTCTATTTGCAGTTTCTGTGTTGGTTTGGTTCTAGTTTTACTTTTATTTTATATAAATTTTTTAACTTTTCTTCTTTTTTTTTTCTTACTTTACTCTAATCTGCTGCTGTTCCTGTGCCCATAAAACTTTTCTTCCTTAAAACAGCCTCCACATTTAGATCACTGGATGATGTGATGTCATTAGATGTTGTTAGGTAATGTCCTCAGTCAGAACTGGAGCTCCTTACTCTCTTCTGAAATGTAAGAAAATAACTCCATCTCCTCGTCTTATTCTTCATTGTTAAACAGCTCAATTTATTGTGGCTGTAAACACCTAATTCACAGTCCTTCAGTTCCTGAGGTGTTTACACACTTAAATAGCTATGACTGACATTACTGTATGCATAAAAATACAACAAACAACCCCACGTTTTTGTAAGGATGAGCGCACCTCTCTTAGGCAACAGATTGCAACTAAACCATATAAAACTTCCAGAATTTAGTTGTTTCCCTGCCTGTTTAATCAGCAAATGCCCAATCTTCAAGTATAACTTTTAAGTCAGCCACACAGGCATATGCTCAGCAAAATAAAAGGGTATCACCCCACGGACTGGAAATGTCTGGGTTTGATTCTGCTTTCCCCTGCTGAGAGTTGGATGCTGATGGCTCCCTCTGAATGTACAATGCAAACCAGCAACCTCTGTCACACAGCACATTCTTCCAGCTCAAGCCTTGCTGTTTTGCATGGAATAATTGAATAGTTATTAGCCAGAGGAAAAAAAAAGCAATCACTAGGATTTTCGCCTTAAGAAAAGGGAGGAGAGGCTGCAGAGTTTTCCGTAGGGAATTAATCTCTAAAATGTTTGGCAAACAGTGAGGTAACAACTTTGTAAGATGGGGAGCGGGGTATGTGTGGAATGGGTACAGATCTGCTGCATGTTCTCATTAATTAGCAGATTAATTAATTAATAATCAGTGGATTTTTCCCTTCCCTGGCTGCCTGGGAAGAGAGACTGTTTCTGGAGAACAGAAATGTCTTGCTGTATTTCCAGGTTTTTAGCCTCTTTTTTTTTTTTTTTTAAACACCTTTACAGTACCTAAAACAGAATATACGAATTTGGCAAATTTGAAAACACTTAGATTTGTCTCCTTTTTTTGACTGTTATTTACTGAATTCAGCTTAAAACCCACAAAGCTGCTGTTCAACCAAAGATGCACTTCTAAAGTAAATTATAGTTTACTTACATCTAGTTGAAATTGATTTTCCATTATTTGCTTCATTTTTCTGCACTGAAAATAGGAGAAAATTACAACACTTGCATTAAATTCAAAATAAATGGAGCAGTTCTTTAGAAACAAAATTTCAAGCGGACATTTCTTTTTGTGATGTCCTATAAAATAAATATGTTATTTGAGGAATCTTTTCTAAGATTTTCAGAAAATCTGATAGAATTAATCTTATTTTTATTGTGTATCTGTCCGATACAGAATTTCTCTGCAGAATCAGAGAAATTAATTTACCGATTCATCTATGTGAATTATCTACTTGTCTCTAAGCTGTATATGTGGATAAAATACGTGCACATAAGCCACAACAAAAGGTGGCATTTTTCCTTTTAATAAGACCGATATTAAAATATTTTTATTAAAATTATTTTAATATTAAATATTTTTAAATATTTGGTTGATAAATATTTATATTTATCAATCAAGTATTTGATTACATATACTTATATGTAATCAAAATCCATATCTTGTTGTGCTACCTACATTTGGAGTGATTTGTTTTGGAGAGACTGATGTGGACACTGTTGGAGGAAAAAGAAACAGATGTACAGAGAGGATTTGTGGCCTTGATCAGTGATTTTACTGGAGGAAAAAAAGGTTTTTCTATCTCCATGTTTAATTGTTGCCTCAGATTTTGGTAAAACCAAGTTGCTTATTCCCCTCTGTCATGTTTTAATTTTGAGACAGTCCACTGCAGTTATTTATTATAAATGCCAAGGTTCAAATAATTAAGTAGTTTAATGCCAGTTACATTTTTTAAGGCATGTCAGATAGTGCTGATATGTGCTGAAATCACGTGGCTGCAGCCCAGGTCTGAGCCAGGCAGGACAAAAGGAGCAGGGAAGGTGCCAATGTGCAGCCTCAGACGAGGTTTGTCCCCTGCACGTGCTCAGAGTCCCCAGCACAGACTCACACCAACACCTCTGCTGCCTAATCTTGCCTCAGCTGCTGCTTGGGTGCACCAAAATGAAACCACCTTCACCACCTACATCTACCTTAAATGACCTTCCCACAGAGCTGCTTGCAGTTTCTGTAGGGAATGCCACACTTTTTGTAGGGCCAGAAGGTGTTTGTTCAGAGCCTGTCGTGTTTGTTTGGCTCTTTGGGAAATCCACACACCCCAAGAGAGGGTCCATTTGGCTGTGTCAGTAGGACAGGAACACACCCAAGGATGCTCTGGGCCAGCTCCTCTCTCACTTCTTGACTCAGTGTGGACACATCAGGACACCAAACCCAAACAGAAATCCTCCTGCTGTTTTCCTCTGGAGCCAGATGTTTGTGCTGTCTCACTCAGAATCCCAGTGGCAGCACAGAGTCCTGGTCTCTACTAAATTTTAATCAGCATTGAGAGGGGAAGATTCAAATCAATGCAACCTTCAGCTTTGATAACAGAGAGGCTTTAGATGAAAAATAATGAAACACCCAGAGCTCTGCAGACTGGAGACCCGACAATGTCTGGAAGTTAATTCTGTGAATTAGTCTTCCTAGAACATCTTATTAAGGATTGATAGAACTATTCAAAAGTACCACACCGAATTCCTCAGAGCTTGCAAACTAAAATTCACTGGAAAATTTCTACCAGCTCCTATCCATCCACTTAAAATATTCGAAATTGTGCCATAATTTATTTTAAAATATTGTGAAGCCACAAAAGTTTAGTTTTGCATTAGGTGAGTAAATTTGATGTTGGTTGCTCGTTTTCAGTCGATGTAACCCTTGTGCTATCCCATTAAGAGGGATGAAATTATTTCCGGGCTTGCCATGCAATAAATAAATAGCTACCCATAAATAGATGATATTGGTATCAGAATATAATTTATAAAAATGTACAATAGAAATTAGTAAATTATTCAGTTGCTCAATTAATCAAATCCTCAGTCTACCCAACTGAGATTAAAAAACCCAACAAAATCCCACATTCGAATATGTACACTTGTGTTTGGGTTTAAATGGCATTCAGAGGGGCAAAATACAGATGTACTGCAATTAACCAGCTGTAATGGGCATTGTCTACCTTTTATTCGTTGCTGTCTCCAAAGGGATAAGGAAAGCTCATATCATAGTCCTTTAATCATCTCTGCACTGGATATCATTAATATTTGGTTACACAAATTGCTTATAAACACTGTTCCACCTAATGATTTGAAAAATAAATCATGCATGGATAATTTTTTCTTGTATGACTAAGAGTCAACAGAGGGTTATATAGAAATAAGGAAGATTATTATTTATTGCTCCTTCTTATAGTACTTATAATGCTTGTTTTTCATGCATACTTTTTAGACATTTTCTCCTAGGTCAATACTGCATTTATCTGGTTTCCACTTGCTCTGTAATTTTAAAATAGTAAAGTCTGTGCATTTTCTTGCCTTCCAAGTGTTTATATCCTTCCACAGCTGCATTTAACCCATTGAACACTTTATGGTGTGTCTGTGGTGAATTACCTGTAAGTTTCTTTCAATAAAAAAACTGAGTGAAGTTAACTCTTGTTAAAATGGGTAAACAGCATAAAGTAACAGCATCACTCCATAGAGTAAAGTGAACAGCTTGAACAGCTCAAAAAGAATAACTGATTTAAAATTAAAATATAAATACAATGCTAAGGTAGAGCCCCAGTAGTGCCTGAAATGAACTTTAATGAACTTTTAGGGATTCTTGGGGGCAAAAATAGCTTATGTTGTTAATTGCAGCTAATAGCTTGCAGCAGCAAAAGTCTCTGGCCACAGTGGTGTGAACATTGCTTGGCACATGGTTGGGAAGTCAGCCAAAAACCCCAAACCAGTCATTGCTATTAGAGCAGCAGTGTCCCAGTGCCTGACCTACTCTGAATTCACAGTTACATCGTTCCCATCAGCAGCAGCTGCATCCAGGGAAGCAAAACTTCCAGCGAAGAAATAATGACATTTGCACAAGCCCATCTCATTGATAACAAGTCATCGTGAACAACAAAAAATAAAAGGAAATAAAATTGCTGGCAGCTAAGGCATGAAGAATTGAAACAAGGAATAGGCTGATGAATTGTCTGAGTTGCAAATTCGTTCTCAGTGACTTGCCATTGTAATGAGTGAAATGTGGTTATATTTGACACCTCATTGGATTTATGTTATCCGAAAAGAAAATACCTTTTTTTTTCTTGAAGAGTTATGATGTGCTTTTCTCTTGACAGATGAGTTGATTTAAGTGTTGAGATGCTTGAAAGTATTTTTTAAATTCCCTAAGTGGCTCTCTCCAACTCCTGCTATGCTGTTATAAGAATAAAAGTTGTAATGCTGTATTCCATGAGCCATATTTTCCCTTCAACAAGAGCTCTGGGAATATTTTAAAAAGATTTTGTGTGAGGTATGTCTTGTCTATACTTAAACCCCTGCATGCTAAGTGTGCAGATTGAAATTTTCATGCCAAGCTGGAGGAAAATCCAAAGTTTTACTTGTGTTTAGGATGTTATAATAGCTGTTCATTGATTGAGGTCTTGTATTGCTATCCTTTGGAAAAATGACTTGACAATCAACGAGTTGAAAAACTCCGAATCTGACCAAGTTTAATGAATGCACAGAAATCTCAGCGTTCCTGTGATTGCTTGGTAACATCTGGTAGCTCATTATTTCTTCAGAAACTGACCTTATCTGAGATGCCATAAATGGATAAACACAAATTCTGCAGAGGCCACAGTGAAATCCAATGAAATGCAGTGAGAGCTAAATCAGAATGCAGAGCTCAGGCTGATGTGGGAGACATTTTTGGACTGAAGCTTTCAGGAATGAAAAACAAATTTTAATAGTTAAAAATCAGCTGTTTTGGAGAAACTGCAGGGGGCAGTGGAGGAAAGCAGGTGAATTGGCATTTGAACCCTCTATCACAGCTGGCAGAATTACTCTTGCAAGACATAATCAGGACCTGAATTTATATAATACGTAGACAGGTGTAAATGTGAACCCTTCATTCTTTATCACAGTAATGATATTTTCCTTACATTAGTTACAAGTAAGAAAAAACTTGAAGCCCTGAAACTAAAAAATGGTTACATTCAAGCTGATTTTCTTAGAAACTAACTTCTTTAAAGTAAAAGTGTTCTCAGGAAATATAACAAAGGGCAAAAGAAGCCAGTTCTCAGAGCAAAAATACATTACATGTAGCAGAAAGGAAAGTACTTCAATTAAAATTAAAATCTTTTTCATACTAATGTACTCAATTTTTCGATGAGATCTTTTGTCATAGCTGTGTGGCAGAAATGCTTCCTCACAGGGTGTGACCCAGTGATGATGCTTTGTCTTTAAAAAACTCAAGTTTCACAGTCAACTCCTCAGAAGGGAACAGAAGTGCAACCTTTAAAAAATAATATTTCTGGATTTAGATTTTCAATAGATCTTGTTAGACATAAGCTTTGAAAGTAAGAATTAATACTCCCAGAATTTTCTAGGCATTCTATGGTACCCACCCCTGCAAAAAGATATATCAAGAAAAAAAAAAAAATGATGTTCTGGCAGGTCTGATCTTTATCATGTAATCTTTTATAAATGTGGATGCACAATTGGAGACTTAAAAGTCATACTAACTTTATCTGTTTCATGATATGCATCCCAGGAATTTAATATAATAGTGGCCTGCGAAGATTTCTGTTGCTTTCTCCCAGATATGTTGTCCTATAAAGCAGCTATTTTTATTCTTGCAAGGCAACATTTTGCTTCAATGGTGCCACTACAGCACGTGTCTTCACTTTTTATTTTTTGTAAATCTCTGGAGGGTCCTTTTTCCCCCAGGAATCTTTATCTCTCTTGTCATCTCCCACTGTCACATTGTGCTGTCTGTCCTAAAACGGGGTAAAAGCCAATATCTGTCAATCCTGCTATAAACTGAGTTTCCTTCCACAAAAATGACAGTATGGTACCAGGAAACATTTTCAAAGTTTGGAGATTTTGTGTACAAAACGACAGGAATGAGGAGGCCAGACAGAGTCTCTTGTTTCTACGGCAACACATTGATGTGTCTGGCTCAGCTATTTTCTTCTTTTATGATTTTATAGATAACTGGGATTCATCCAGTGAAGTTGAATATTGTCAAAAATAGAATCCTAACCCCCAATCTAATCAGAAACAGCAATGCATAAAAGACAATCCAATGCAAAAAACCAAAATACAGGGAAAAAGTCAGCTGTGACTTTTGATAATATGAAGAAAAATACATAAATTTTTCTGGAGCTGTGAAATAGTTCTGAGTGCTCCAGCTCTGCATTTGACTAATGGTTAAACTGTATTTCATGTCAGCAAATTTCCTGTGGTACATCCTTCCTTCCTTCCTGCTGCATCCCATTCCTACCCACTGTTGGTGTCCTGTCCTACAGACCCCAAACCCTCAGGTGATCCCCACTCGTCTGACTTTGGAAGGTTTGGTTGTGTCCCTAAACTCCTGACAGCTGGATGCAGGAGGAGTTTATGTTGGATGAACAGATTATCCATCAGCAAACCTCGTCAAAGCACATTTGCTAAAAGGCTTTGACTTCAAAATGAAACCTTTCACGTAAGAATTGAATCTAAATGGTAAATTTTTTCTTTCATCTTGAAAAAACAAAGTCTATTTAGTGTTTTTAGGGCTTCTTTAAATATAGATTCTATTTTTTCCCACAAAGTAGAAATATTTGTTACATCAAACCCAAAAATCGCAGAAGAGGTATCTCAGAGATAACACATTTTTAAAAATCCATGCAAAATATAGGCATTTTTATTTGAGATGGGCTGAGATTGGGCTCAAAGTGCATGTATATATTTGGATAATTAATATAAGATAAAATCTTCAATAATACAAATTTCCATTTTATTGCTATGTCAG
This sequence comes from Falcunculus frontatus, assembly GCA_013398115.1. Classification (NCBI taxonomy): domain Eukaryota; kingdom Metazoa; phylum Chordata; class Aves; order Passeriformes; genus Falcunculus; species Falcunculus frontatus. Next base: position 72,034 of record VZRV01002982.1, read on the forward strand.
GAACTTAAGAGGAGTGCGTAAACCCAACAACACACGCTGCCCTCACAACTTGGTTGCTGTATTTTAATGTCTCTATAGAGCTCCATTTAAATGAGAAAATAACTCAGTCTCTTATTTTTTCCCAGACATCAGGACAAAACTGCTGGAGTTGTATTTTAGCAGCTCAAGGCTGCAAATTTCTGCCTCTCTTGGCACCCATTCCCCTGCTTTTGTAGAGTATCCTGTTACCTGAATCCATGCTACCTGAGTGCCACTTATAATTATATATATATTTATTAAGTGTTGACTAAAAAAAAAAAAATCCAAAACTGACACCATACTTATAAAAAAGAATTGTCTTAAGTGTAATGTGCATTACTGAGACTTAGGGAAACTTTATTGTCCAACAGATGGTCTGACACCCACGCTAAGAAATTCATAGTCCAATCCCAAGAAAAGAAAGTTCTAGGTAAGAACATATGTGTTTGTTGGAAAAGAAAAAAAAAATTGTACAATCATTTTTTGTCAGAGCAAGCACATATGGCAGTTCTATTTTCTGACACCATTTACTTTCTACTTAAAATTCAAATGTCACTAGGCAAGGAAAAAAGTTGAGTATTAAAATATAGAAAAGAATTAACTAAGAACAATTGCTGCAAGAACTTTATACTCATTGTTCGTGGAAATTAATGGGCATCCAGTTAAATCAAACTTCCTCATCCCATTCTGTCCTCGTTTTTTTTTTTTTCTCTACATGTTCCTCCCATCGGTAGTTACAGTTTTATGATTATTTCCCAACCATCTGTTGTCTTTCCTTGAGCCAAAATAATTTCCCTTTATAATATCGTGAGTAATCACGTCAGCATCATTTCCATGCAATTATCCATGTCCTTACTAATCCTGCCTCTTCATTCTTGTGTGAATACTCACTGAGTAACTGGAACAATTTGCCATTTCAATTTCTAGTGAGCAAAACTCTATTTGTAAAATTTCAACCTGCTGGTTGTTACCCCCTTGCACTGTTATTAATGAAATGATAATTAAACATTTACTCTAGTTCTCATCTCCAGACACCAAAAAGCATGTGCATGCTGGATGGAGAGAGATGCTGGGTGAACTGGAATGTGTATTGTATTAATTAAGGTGCTGGGCATCTTCAGAGATTACACTGGGACTGGGGAAATGCAAAATGCAATTCCCATCTTAGCATATTTGCAAATTAAATGGTTTTGAGAAGTAAGACAGTATTACTTTAAAATTCTTTAAAGGATTGAGAAGGAGGATCTATATTTTTTAGGTATTCCAATCAATAGCCTCATGGCATTTTTTGTTAAAAGGAGATGTTAGCTGTAATCTAATATTCAGAATGAGTTAAATTGATAAAAAATCAGAGTTCATTGCTAACCAGTCTCATAAATAGGTCTGTGCTGTTTACCTGATGCTGTTAACGGGAGAGGAGAGGATCAGACATCTGGCTGTGATGGTTCCTGTGCCAGGCTGAAGAACTGCTCTGCCCCTGCTGTTTCTCAGGCCAAGCAGGGTTTGCACACCAGCCAGGTGAAAAAGGAGATAGATACAAAGAAACAGCGCTCTTACAACATCCCGTGGGACTTCCTTTGTAAATACAGCTGTAATTACTCCAGGCAGATAATTTGTAGCCCCAAAGCTCCTGGGAAACCAAGAAGAGATGTTTCCTGAATCCATCCAGCGACTCCTGAAACATGGTTTGATTGTAAATGTGATCTAATGTGTAATTGTAATCTAGGAAGGGACACAGAGCTCTTCTAGGCTGGACTAAACGTTGCCAGCACCATGTGGGACAACCACACCTTGTTTGTGACAGACTGCAAAGAGCACACGAGAAAATCCACAGTTTCAGAAACTGCAGTCCTAACTTGAGGCACCTGAGATTCTTTTGCAGTGTAGAAAACCTGCTCGCATTTTTTAACCACGTCATTAAGGTATGCTCATCGATGAATGAAGGTATTAAATCAAACAGCTGATGTGTTAATGAATAAATATATTATTATTGCGTACAGTATTAATCCAGGCATGCTTAGAAGACAATATGAAAATGCCTGAAACATGCATTCACAAAGTCCTTTCCTTTTGTGATGCTTTGTAAAGACACTCAGATTAATGATATTTTAGAGCAATGTTTGTTCTGATGAGTGGTTTAAATGCCAGTAGTAAAGATATAATCCCCTAGTTCAATATGCAATACCATATCCACCCTTTTAGCTGGTTATAGCAACATTTTCATTTTAAAAGCTGACACACAGCAAGGTAAGAGGTTGTAATGCAGGGAGTTTCATAGTCCAAATGCTAAATGCATAAGAAGTTTTCTGCCTTTCTTCATTCTTTTATTATGAAATAAAATAGCCAAACTCTTACTGTCACCTCCTCTGTTTTGGTGCTCAGAGAAACCAACAGCTCGACATTAAAGTGCTTTTCAACTTTTTGTATGGATGTCAATCAAATTTCATTGATTCAGTGCTCATGTTATTGCAGCTTTCCTTTCCCTGGCCCTTTTGGGACATACACATCTTTAAATTATTCATTAGCTAAAGTGCTTACCTGCCCTGCATTTAATCAGAACTAAAGATCCTCCTCCTCCTTCTGTGCAACCTGAATTTCTGGGTTTATGTGCAGATGTTGATCCCTATGTATGAAACTTTGTTGTCCATGCAGTGATAGTAATTTCCATCACTTCATAAATGGTTTTCTCAGTAATACATCGTCTAAATACGCCATCTAATTTGTTCTGTTAGTTGCAGACTTCTAAGAGTATTTTCCATTCAGTCATAGATCTTAATTCTCTTCCTTTCTTTGAAGTTACTTCACTTTTCGGGATGGCTTTAAAGTGTATTCAATAAAGCAGATGTTGTGTAGGTGCTGCTGGTAGGAAGTTCAAGGGTGTGAAGTGTGTTTCCATGCTCACAGTGTTATTTGTATCAATAGCAAAAGGTTCTAAAGATGAGTAAACAGGAATGTTCATCCCGGAAATTGTAGATGTGATGCAGTAAAAGTCTCTAAAAAAAGAAGGATGCTGCCTTTGCTTACTAGAGGTAGACTGTAAAGTCCATTTAGTATTTCTGAAAATATTCAGTTTTCATGGTCATGTAGTCAGCTAAACTCTTAATTTATTTTTAAAAAATGGTGTTTTCTGATCATCAGGACCTCTGACACGAGAGCAGTGGCAGTGTGGTCCACAGTGCTTTCAACTCACTGCCACCTCTGACAGGCATCAGCCTTAGAATAGTTTCTCTGTTTCCACTTTTTTCTTCCTATTTGAAAAGGCTACTGCATCATCCTGAGCACAAGTGAGATCAGATCCTGGTACACTCAAACAAATCTAGGATCCAGGCTCTAAGAATGGGGTTAGGATGATTGCACCTTAATACAGCTCCGTGAGAAAATCTGGAGAGGTGTAAGCTATTTCAAGCAACCTTACACTCCATATTGTTATTCAATCCATGGTATAGATCAGATTTTTTTCCCCTGCATAAAATCTATAAGACTGACTGAATTAGAATTTAATTTCAAAAGGGGCTACAATCTCAACCCTATAAATGGTCGTTTGTCGAGCTAGTTAGTGTCAAAAAGAAAAGGGTACATACTCAGGCTGCCTTTTGCTGCTTCTTTTACTTGCTATCACTTCTTTTACTTTGCTGATCAAACATTAAAGCAAAAGTAACCACAAAGTTTTATTCTGCCAAATATTATTTTTGCTATTTCTATTCAGCAGCTCCACACAGCCACCTTCCTTATGCGTGCTCTTTTACCTTTCTCATGGACCTCAGTAGAACACAACAATATTGATTCAACACTCAAAAACGTGTCTTGCAGCAAGCTGAGTTTTCTGTTGGTTTGTCAAAGACTTTCTTAACCCCCACCCCCAGCAGTGATAGCAACTAGATTGTCACTTAGGGAGAAAACTTGTGAAGCAAAATCATATTTGTGCTCTTTCAGCCTTAAAAGGGAAAAAAAAAAAAAAAAGGAAAGCAATAAACCCCCAAAATTCAAAACACCACATAACACACACAAACAGGGAAGAAAAAAAGGACCATTTTCTTACACTGCTCAGTATATGGCATCCCTCTAGCTGGAGATCCTAATCATGGTGACTAAAATAGAATAGAAATAAAGAAAATGGAAAACATTAGGATGCAGGACGCTGCCTGGTACTTGCCTCACTCTGCGCTGTGTGGCAGGAATTGCCAGCAGGCTGCTCAGGCTCACAGTGGAAAAGTACTGTCTGCTTCAGCCAAGGAAAGCAGGGTTCCCCTGCCCCAAGGGGCTCTCAGGGTTCTCACCTGGCACTTTCCTGATGGTCAGGATTTGCTCTGCAACTCTCATTTGACACTGGTTTTAAGCATGTGTTTATGCAGGGGAAGGAAAAGGGACACGTTTGCCTCTTGCAGAAAATTCACAAGTTATTTACCCTTTAGGCTTTCCCGTGGGCTTTACCAAACATGCTCAACCTGTTGCAGAAGAACACTTTCTAAAATTTAAAAGCCTTTAAAAGAGAAAGAAGATGGTCCAAATTCCTATTTTTTCCAAAGTGTTTACAACACAAAAATGAAAAAGGTGGGGTTTAGGGTGTACTGAGTATGTTTTTACACTGGTTTCCTTCACAGAGATCCATAGTGCAGTCTTAGGGCACTTGAGCCTGATGTGTTGCTGAGGGATGCAGGAAGAATTTAGGTTCCTGCCAGCTTCATAAATTTGTCATTCATGTGGATGCTGGAAACAGTGGAAATTTGTCAGATTATTAAAAAGCTAACAAAACCCACAAGAGTTTTCTATTGTATATGCCCAGTCTGTGCCTATCCCTATCCCTGGGTAGTAGTTTTGGGTGGTTTCTACCATCAGCCCATTTCTCCTTAATTACAGCAGCTCAGGGAGGACTCTGGATTTTGGATGTTGGGCAACATTAAACAACAGTTGTTCAAGTTTGTATCCATACTCCTTACAAATATGCACACAGAAATTAGTAAAGTAGCAAGTGCAACAACTCTGGTTTATGTTAATATATATTTTAAATGCTTCCTTCTTAAACACTGCATACACATTTCTTTTACAATTTCCAACCCTGAACTGCAGCCAAAATCTGTGCGCGTCTGGAAAATGTCTGCACAGGATTGGAGGAAGGAAGAAAAGAGAACATGCCTCCATTTGTCCTCTAGGAAATTTCACATTTCTGTCCTAAATTGTTACAGGATAAAATGCAGTAAAATGGCCACAACATTATCTATCTGCCCTAACAAAGGAGCAGAAGATAGGTAATTTTTGGCAAAGCGCTCTGAATTGGAAAATTGTGGCAGGCTCAAGTTTACTGATATCATTTGACACATCCAAAGGCTTGTAGGCAGAGTGTATCTCACACTGAAGTGTTCCTGAACAGGATTTCAACACTGATATCATTATAATTTAAATGTAGTTATAACTTAAATACACACTTTTTTTATTTATAATATCATGATTAGTTTTCCTAGCAAAGCACTCAAAGCCTTAATTGCACCAAGCCAACATGTGACAGAATTCTTCCATCACTATGGGTCAAGTGATCAAGTGATTCCCGGCCTGCTGCCTTTAAATGGTGCAGTTGTCTCTGCCTCTTGTCTTTTCTGAGACAGGGCATTGAAATGCAGCATCACTCCACACATTCCACCTGATCTGATATCAGCTCAGGTGCCAGGAGCAGCAGCTCCCCACTGCCCTTTGCTTTTCCCCTGTCCCTGCTCTGCCATGTCCATATTAGATGTATTCTCCATCTAAAGATCAATAACACAAGCACCCATCTCTCTGTTATTTTTACAGTGTATTGATTGCACTGTTTGAAATATAGAATTCCTATAGGGAATTCTTAGAAACCCTTATAATGCAGTAAATCCTTTAGCTACTTGAAGTCAGTTAATAGGCTTTTTAAGACTAATCACAGCTCTGTTCCTGACAAATATATCAGGATACTGCATTCACTGAGGGAAGTTGATACCGTCATTCATTATTTTATGACTTTGTATTAGACAAACTGAAATCAGGCTTCTATCTCTAATGAAAAAAAAAAAAGTCATTTGCATTCATTTCTGGGAAAGGCAGGATTAATGATATTAAATACTTAGCAACTCTTCTTCTCAAAGTCTTTACTTCGATGTAAGATAATTTACGCAGTAAGAAACAACTTCTAAAGACTCTGGAACAGAAGTGGCCAGAACATTTTACACATTAGCAAAAGCTTCTTAACTTGCCTCTTAAAGAGGAACTAAATACAGTTTTAGATTTCTTACTTTTGAAACTTTGTCATAGCTACTAAAAAATCATTGTCTTTGAGCTGCTCTGTTTTTATTAATATGCTGAGAGTGATTTGAGCCAGTAAAAATCCACAAATAAATGACACATTTTTATAAGCATTTATGGGAAGAATAAACTCCTTATGACTACAGTAGAACAGTGTCTGTGCACTATTACGCATGCATGGGCATTATTATTAGTTACCTAACTAAAATAGGAAGGATAAATAACACTGTAAAAACACCTCACATTTGAAATAAATATGCTGTTTAGATGCTCTGAACCACTGTATTTTGGCATAAAATTGAAAATAAAAAAACCAACAAAACCTCAACTTGACTCTTAACCCAAGTCCTGCAGCTGAAGAAAACTTGGGTTGACATCAGAGCAGTATTTGGAACAGAATTACGAAAATAATATTTGAAATAATTCTGCCTTTGTTGTCGCTCATGAGAAAAATGCCACGAAGGATTCCAGCTCTTCATCCGCCAACAGAAGCCTCCAGCCAAGGCCTGGTTTGATTTCCATTTGCAGAGGAATGTGGCAGCTGCTGTCAGCAGGGCAGAGCAGTGCATGATTCAGCAGATTTCTTCCCAAGGGAAGGGCTGACAAAGGCGGGATGAACAGAGGCGTTTTCACATCCACCGGCAGCAATCTGCCAAAGTCTTGGCTGAACTCTCCAGGGCTGGCAGTGACCACTCATCTCTCACTTACATGAGCATTAAAACTCTATTAAGGAGTTCTTTTCTGCACACACAGTAGCACTTCCAAGAACTTTTGGCGTTAGAACGATCAGCTTCGGGAGCGGGGGTAAAATGTAACCCAGCAATCAAGACCAAGGGGTATTTCTCTGCTATTTTACCCCTAGTTTTTGCGAGTGTTTTGACAGACTTTTTTTATTATTTTACCACTAAGGCATAAGCACACTGCTGCAGCTCTGTATCTCTATATCCCTTTCACCTATTAAAGTGCAAGCCTCCTTGAATGATGCTGAGGCTCTCTGGATTCCGGGATTTGGGAGTGCCCTCTCCCGGTCCCTCTCAGCCATCCCCACAAACCAGGAGCGGTTCGGTGCTTCCCAGTTTGAAGCAGCAGCTTCATTCAATTCCCTCTGGCAGCAAACCCTGCCGCAGCTATTGACACTCTTGCTCTGGATTTGCAGGAGAGCTGCTCCCTCTGCTGAGTTTTCCGTGGATCGCCACCGGCACCTGATGTCCTTCCTCACCATGCTGGGCCCCAGCCCCGACTGGAACGTGGGGCTCTCTGCCGAGGATCTCTGCACCAAGGACTGCGGCTGGGTGCAGAAAGTCGTGCAGGATTTAATCCCCTGGGATGCTGGCACGGACAGCGGCGTCACCTATGAGGTATAGGCACGATCTGTAATTTATTCAAATGCGAGGTAGGAAAGCTATTTGATCCGTGGTGATGCCATACAGCCCTTACAACTTCTGCTTTTTAGTCTAGTAAAAATGTTTCTTATAATGAATTAAAATTCATTTGGATAGATGTTGACTACACTTCTCTGTCGGTTGTTTTGCCTAAGTTTTTTCAGCATTAGTATTAATTGGATAATATTACATTCACCTGGGGTTTTATTACCACAGAATGACAGGACGGGTAAGGTTGGAAACAACCACAGCGAGTCATCTGCTCCAACCTCCCTGCTCCAACCTTCAATAGCAGGGTCATCCTAGAGCAGATGATAGCATTCTGTGCAGTTCTTGAATATCTCCAGTAAGGGAGGCTCTGCACCCACGCTGGGAAATCTTTTCCAGTGCTTGGTCACTGCACAGTAAAGAATTTCTTATTCATGTTCGCCTTCTATGTTCATTTATTGAATAAACAGAGGGCTTTGGTCACAACTGAGCCTTTAGGTGTCCACTCTGTTTTGTACAGACCAAAGCAGTGCCATCAGCAGATACATCAACTCGAGTTTGGGGCTGTTTCCATCCAATGCCAACTGTTCTGTCTGGCACAGAAAGCTTCAACTATTTCTTACAGCAAAGCAGAACAAAACAACAACAAAACCGAAACCCCCTAAACAACCCAAAAAACAACAAAAACCCAAAACAAACCAACAAACAAATAAACAAACCCAAACACAAACAAAACAAAAAAAAAATCCCATTACCAGTTAGCATGAATGTACCAAATTCACCTTACATTGGAATTTTGCAGTTTAGCATTTCAGAGAAGTTTTAATTTCTGAAGATTAATCTTTAGTTTCTTTTCTAACTTTTTTTTTTTTCTTTTTGATTTCAGTCTCCTAACAAACCCACAGTGCCTCAGGAGAAGATCAGACCTCTTACAAGCTTAGATCATCCTCAAAGCCCATTTTATGATCCAGAAGGAGGATCTATCAAGCTGGTGGCCAGAGTAGTCATTGAGAGAATTGCACGAAAGGTAGAAAATATATAAGTAAAATTCTCAAGCGAGCAAAAATACACTTCATAAACCAAAAAACAATCAATTCTTTCTCTCCCTTCCCTCCAAATCTACACTCCTTAACCTACCCACAGCAAACATAACAGCAGAAAAAAATTGAAAGTGTCTTAAGGCATTAGTTCTCCTAATTCTGGTAATTATTTCATCTGCTTAATTGGGGATTTACTTTACGTATGCCTAGGAATTTGAAGAGAAAAAGGTGCTGCAGGCACAGTAATGTACTGGTTTAACCTCTCATGGATGAGTTTCCTCTTTTCAGTGTTCACAATCCTTTTTTTGCAGGGGGAGCAGTGCAATATCATTCCTGATAACATAGATGATATTGTGGCAGATCTAGCACCGGAGGAAAAAGAAGAAGGTATGTTTGAAATTAGTTTGTGTGTTACTAATAATTTATATTTTGTTCCATTCCCCACTGTCATTTGTAGATAAGGTACAAAACTGACTTAGAAGCAAAAATTGCACTCAGTGTCAAACAATGATTTAGGTTTTCATCTCTTCTGGTCTCTTCTATTAGCCTTCCCTTATACAGAAAAGAAATTGCATGTATACCTAGGAGATGACAATAACAATACAGGCAATAGAAGAGAGAACACTTTTGGGATTCAAATAAAAAATATTTTTTTTAAATGGAAGTTGGCAATTGGTAATTCTTCTTTCTTCTGGGCAAAAATGGAGAAGATAGAATGCAGAAGGAAATAGATAGAATGCATCCTATTGGAATCTAAAGTAATCATCAGCCAAGTAAAGGGAAGAAAATGGAAGACTATTTTTAACATTCAATGCCTTTCCTTACTTTTCAGATGACACCCCTGAGACCTGCATATATTCGAACTGGTCCCCATGGTCAGCCTGCAGCTCTTCTACCTGTGAAAAGGGCAAGAGAATGAGGCAGAGAATGCTTAAAGCTCAGCTGGACCTCAGTGTGCCCTGCCCAGATACCCAGGATTTTCAGCCCTGCATGGGTCCGGGCTGCAGTGACGAAGGTAACCAGGAATGGAGGGTGGAGGACAAGAATACCTTGTAGAGTTTTCTTTTCCTTTACAGTTCTTAGGGATGTTGGTTGCTGTAGTATGGCTCGAGTTGTGGCAAAGAGAAAATTGCTGAAGGACGTGAACGGAAGCTGTCTGTGGTCAATCCTGCATCTCAGCTGTGTCAGGGGATGAAGTACCCAGAAGTACAAAGGAAAGGAGTGAAGGATGCAGTGGAGCAGAGGACAGTGTGAAAAACAGCATGAAAGGGATGCTGCACACAAATGGGCAGCAGTTCTGTCAATACCCACAATGGAATACTCTCTGTATTTCAGATGGTTCCACCTGCATGATGTCTGACTGGATTACGTGGTCCCCCTGCAGCGTCTCCTGTGGGATGGGAACGAGATCCAGGGAGAGATATGTAAAGCAGTTCCCTGAGGATGGCTCCATGTGCAAAGTGCCTACTGAAGAGACTGAGAAGTGCGTTGTAAATGAGGAATGCTGTAAGTATTTTATTCAGCTTTATAAAATCCAGCCAATAGCAGGAGCACTGCCCAAGTCATTTTTTATACGAGTCTTAGTAGGGTCCCACAGAGCTCCATCTTAGGCCCTGTGCTCTTCAATACCTTAATAAATGACTTGGATGCAAGATTGGAAGAGATACTAAGCAAGTTCACAGGGGATACAAAACTAGGAAGAGCTGCTGACTCCCTCAAAAGCAGGGAGGCCCTCAGACAGGACCCTCAGGCCCTGCAGAGGGACCTCAACAAATTAAAGAACTGGGAAATCACCAACCACATGAGGTTCAACAAGGGAAAGAGCTGGATTCTGCACTTGGGATGGGGCAACCCTGGATGTACGGACAGACTGGGGAGTGAGAGGCTGGAGAGCAGCTCTATGGAAAGTGACCTGGGGGTCCTGGTCCATGGCAAGTTGGATGTGAGTCAGCAGTGCCCTGGCAG
>VZRV01002982.1:82738-184934 GCA_013398115.1 Falcunculus frontatus
GTGTCCTGGGGGGCATCAGGCACAGCATCGCCAGCCGGGCAAGGGAGGGGATTGTCCTGCTCTGCTCTGAGCTGGGGTGACCTCACCTTGGGTGCTGGGGCAGTTTTGGGTGCCACAATACAAAAAGACATGGAGCCATTAGACAGTGTCCAGAGGAGGCCATGAGGATGGTGAAGGTTCCAGAGGAGAAGCCATGTGACGAGCAGCTGAGGTCACTGGGTCTGTTCTGCCTGGAGGAGACTGAGGGGAGACCCCATTGAAGATAAAACTTCCTTGTGGTGGGAAGAGGAGGGGCAGGCACTGATCTCTTCTCTCAGGTGACAGTGACAGGACCCTAGGAAAGAGCATGAAGTTGTGTCAGGGGAGGTTTAGGTTGGCTATCAGAAAAAATTTGGGCACTGAAACAGGGTCCCCAGGGAAGTGGTGACAACACCAAGCCTGACAGAGTTCAAGAAGTGTTTGGACAACACCCTCAGGGACATGGTGTGACACTTGGGGGTGACCCTGTGCAAGGCCAGGAGTTGGACTCAGTAGTCCTTGTGGGTCCCTTCCAGCTCAGCCGATCCCGTGATACCTATGAACAATTTTCTCTGTCCACTTTGAACAGCTCCCAGCAGCTGCCTCGTCACTGAATGGGGCGAGTGGGACGAATGCAGTGCCAGCTGTGGCACAGGGATGAAGAGAAGGCACAGAATGATCAAGATGACTCCTGCTGATGGATCCATGTGCAAGGCAGAAACCATGGAGGCAGAGAAATGCATGATGCCCGAATGCCGTGAGTGTCTGGGAGCTCCTCTGCTCTGCTATAAAAACAAACATCATTTCTGACACATTGTCCCAGCACACAAAGAACACAGCTAAATCAGAAGCAATGCTGCTTTTCCTTGTTCTCCTTAAAATTAGGAGAAAAATCTTAGGGATTGTGCATTAGGAAGCACATGCAGCATCGGGATGAGGGCATCAATAAAAAATGTTCAGTGGTATCCTGTTATTCTCTGACCCACACAGTGGTGTGTGTATCAGCAAGCCATATCTAAACAGCTCTAAGTTATGCAATATGAGGTATATTTGACCATAAGTCTAGAATAAAACAAATAAAACAGTTCCCTCTCATTTTAACCCATGAACAGTTCAGAAATTGAGGTGTTTCTTTTGTGCAGTCAGCTGGCCTCACCCTTACTGTCACTATTAATTTCTTAGGAAATGTCAAATTGTCATCAAAGACAGGGATAATTAGAAAATATTTTTGGTAGATTAAGTAAGGAAGTTTCACTTTTTAGACTAAATTAATTTGACTTCCATTTCTGGCCACTGCAACAATATGAGTGAAACATAGCTCCTTAAACTATTTATTCCCTGGATGCACTGGGACCCAGCAATGACTTAGATATAGAAAAAGATAGCAAAGATATTTAAATCAGGAAAACCTTTCAGTTTAATACAAAGTTTTCTGAGCTTCTTCAGCAACACCATTCAGCTCGTGACAAGAAAGTAGAATTGGCTGATGACAGATAAAATGTAGCACGTTTTCCACCTGTATTATTTTCAAAATCTATACCTTCCTAATTTATTTATAATAAGAAATCATGAATAACAAGAATTCATTACCTTTTTATTTCCTGTCAGATACCATCCCCTGCCTGCTCTCTCCCTGGTCTGAATGGAGTGACTGCAGTGTAACCTGTGGGAAGGGGATGAGAACCCGGCAAAGGATGCTGAAATCTGCTGCTGAGCTTGGAGACTGCAACGAGGAGCTGGAGCAAGCAGAGAAGTGCATGCTGCCTGAATGCCGTGAGTCTGGAAAACTCCCTGGGAAGAGGAGGCTAATTGTGTGTCACAATCTATGGGTCAAACCTCTATCACTATTTCTGAGCATCACTTCTTAGATAGGCAGGGTATCAACTGTGCGTTGTTTAAAAAACTTTTTTTTTTAATTATTATTATTATTATTATTATTATTATCATCCACTTTCAGCAACTGAGAGCTGGAATACAACCATGTCTTAAGTTCAGCCTGACTTACTTCACCCTATGCTAATTCCCAATATTGCCATGGGAATACAGTTCTGCATGTTCAACACTCTACAGCTCCAGGCAACTTCCCAGCAGGAAATAAGTCAGAATTAGAAAACATGATTTATAACTCAAATGCAGCCCATGTGCCAGAAAGGAAAGAAAGAAGAGTTGAAATCACCTTTGTGATTATTGTAGCTCAGAAAGGGCACAAAAGAGGCTTTCTCCACCTTTGATAAGTCTCTGAATGGTGTCACTTTGCAGCCTGCCACTGGATGGTGTGGAGGCAGCTGCAGTGATCTTTTTACCTTACTCCATTAAAATCCCCCACTTCTTGGGTAGAGCAAATTTCTAGTTGCTTTTCAGTCTTTGTGAAGTGTGATAGCCTAAGGCACTGCTGAATGAATGAGATATGATTGCTTTTAGCATCCTGTTGCCAGCTGGTTTACGAGGTTTTATCACAAATTACATTATTTTTCACAGAAAGTATTGGTTAAAAAGGCTTTTACACTCTAATTGCTCATTCAGCTTTTCTTAAATAATGTGAAATATCATTTTGATTATTATTCACTGGGGCTGTAAGTGTTAAGCAGTGCTGAAAGATGAAAACTTTTAAGATATAATGGTATTAGTGAATATGGCTTATTGCATAACACTGCCAGCAAAGCAAGGCTCAGGTCTCAGAGGTAGCAAAGTCTTTTTAGATATAACTCAATTTTCAACAGCTTTTCATTACAAAACAGACAGATGGGTGGGAAAATTGAAGAAGGCACAGGAGAATTATTTATATGTTCTTTGTAATTTTAGTGATCTGCCAGCACCACTCTTGAAGAAGAAATTGAGGAGAGTGTCAAATAATATTCATGCTAGAAATGGACTCAGAAAATTTTGACATGCAGCCTCCAAACCTTTGCTGAGGAGATTGGAGGCTTAAGTAGAGTTCATGTAGTAGGGGTGTAAAGATTCTTCGGGCCCATCTGTGTGTTTCTTGACCTCGTGTTCAGATCTCGTGGATTTTGTGTCACATTTCTCATTCCCTGCAGCCATCGACTGTGAGCTGACAGAGTGGTCCCAGTGGTCCGAGTGCAACACCTCCTGTGGGAAGGGCCACATGATCAGGACGAGGATGATTAAAATAGAGCCCCAGTTTGGGGGAACAGCTTGCCCAGAGACCGTCCAACGTACAAAATGCAGAGTGAGGAAATGCCTGCGGGGCGCAGGCATGGAAAAAAGGCGCTGGAAGGAGGCCCGGGAGAAAAGGAGAAGTGAACAAGCAAAGAAGAATTTAGATAGTGAGCAATATCCAGGTGAGTGTGAAACCACTTTTAGTATGTTCATGGCTTTTCTGCGTGACAGGAGTTTGTGAGCAGCTCCACTACATTCTGTGAGAGCATCTTCAGCACTTCAGCCCAGGGAGAGTTTTAGCCATACAATGAAACACAGCCACTTTCAGTGCTTGCCCATGGCCAAAATCACCCAGCCTAAGCTTAGGGCACTGTGGAGAAAGGCTCACATCTCTCCATGTCCCATCACTAAAAAGATTTTAGCTGCTCCACACAAAAGTGTGAAAAAGTTTAACATTCACACCTGGCAAAGGACTGATTGCAGTTTCTGCAGAGCTGGGTGGTAATCTTTACATCCAGTTAGCTTCAAACTTTTAAAATATTTGCTCCTGGATCCAATGCTGAATTTCAAAACTGAACTAATTTCCACCCCAACAGTCTGATTCAGACTCAGGCTGCTCCAAGAGATCTGCCTGGCCTGCTTTTCCAATGGGGGACAGTATCATCAAGTACTGATTCCTACAATCAACAAAACATAATATCTTGTGGTATAATTAACACCACAGTTCTGGATAGGAATTTCTGCTAAATTGTGGTTCATGCTTGTCTGACATTTAACAATTTCTTAATTTTATCTTTTATAATGCTGACATTAAATGTCTTTCTTAATGCTTTTTTTTCAGTGTTTGAGAAATGCAACTTGATTATACTTAGCAGGGGTTTCTAGTACTGAAAACTGAATCAAATCACTTCTTTTTTTCAGTTTGTAGGCTGAAGCCATGGACTGCTTGGACAGAATGTTCTACACTGTGTGGAGGTGGAATTCAGGAGCGCTACATGATGGTGAAGAAGAGGTCCAAAAGCACTCAGTTTACCAGCTGCAAAGACAAGAAGGAGCTAAGAGCATGTAATGTCCATCCTTGTTAACAAAACACAAGGTTCCAAGTGATGCACTCTGAGCTAAATGGAAAGTCAACCTTGGTCTGTTTTTTTTTAAAAACAACAACAACAACAAAATATAAAGTGTATATTAGTTTTCATTTTTGCAGTGTGGTTTGCTTTTTAGTCTTGCTGGTGCAAGAAAAATATTTTATAAATATTTCCTCACGGATTTATGCTGAGAGTAAATCTTTGGTACTCCAGCCAGCCCTTAATGCATAAAAATAGTAATGTCATTATGAGTTATTTAACTAAAATGCAGACATATCTGTGGACATGGAATAGCCATATAGAAATACTACTTGTAAAGACATGGGATGCATGCATATTAACAAAACTAAGTTAAAGTGACAGAAAGCTTCATCTGTGGGAGGATTTCTCTCTAGATTTGATTTTGAAAATCCAAAGCTGTGCCTCTGTGATTACACAACTATGCCAAGGAGTAATTTCAGTAATGCTGGTTCGATAACATTAAAGATGCATGTTTATCTTTTTACACTGTTGGGTTAAGCTGATAGTTATTATAACAATATCCTAAACACTTTTCTTCACATGGATGCCGTGGTCCATGCAAAAAGGTTCCCTGGGGATCAAAACTTAAAAAGGAAATAATTTTTACAGCTCAATAGTGATGCCTGACCATTACACAATCACAGTCAAAACAGCACATACAGAAAATACTCAAATATCACAGTGTATGGGCAGTCCATATTGGGGCAATCCATTGCCTTTTAAAATGGATACAGAACTAGTAGAAATTGGTCCAGAGTGTTGCAGCAGCTGTGTCACAGGAAGTCTTCCACATGAGAGACACTAAAAAATTAGATTCAGTTTCATGAGGATGTCAATCACGGGTGAAGAGGAAAAGAGGTTTATAATAAAACAAAAATGGTCAAGAAAAGGTGAGCCAGGTTCTCGTGCATCCCTTAAAACTGAAATGAGCCTCTGAAAGGAAAAAATAGTATTTAAAAAAAATAATTGTAGATTGGCACAAGACTACGTTTACAGCAGTGTCACTTATGTCTTTTTTACTCAGAGTATAGGATAATCTAAAAATTACTAAATTTGTGAGAATTACCCATTTGTAGACATACTAGCCAGGTTAAATGCCCTTCCTGACTACTTAAGTGATCAACAAATCGCCTGAGATTAGAAAATATCTCCTCACCCTTCTAATTGCTATTTTACCCCATCTCCTGCAGAATTTAGCTCTCATCCCTGCACGAGTCAGGTGTAATCAGCTGCACCCTTGGGCCCCACTTGCTATTGGAATACAAATTGTCCTGTAAGTTCAACAATCTAACATTAAGAGGGGAAGGTGGTGGGTTGTCTTTTGGCAGGCACAGCAGCATACACCTGTGTCTCTACAGAAGTAAAAACAATGCACTGAAGACAAAAACTGTCGATGCTGACTCTTAAGCTTGAGAGAAGTGAATGGAGGGAAATTTTTCTGAAGACCTCTTTAAAGCAGCCTTAAGTAATTTACTCACTTCCTTAACACTCGGTCACTACCCTGAGGACCTGACACTTGGGTTTCAAATGTCCCTGTGGCTGAGTGCCACAACCCTCTGAGCTGTTCATCTTCCCCACCACCACCTCCCTGGGGATCCTCTGTACCTGAAAAGGCTCAAGGGGCTGGTGGCATTAATTGTAGGGCTGTTCATCAGCATTCCTCCACTGAACACTGCAAAGGCTGCTCAGGACTTCCACAGCCATCACATCCCACCCCCTCAAGGGACTTTACTGCTTTTTGCAGGTTTGGAATGAAGGAAAGGCCAGGGAAATAATGGAACCAGCTGCAGTGTGAACCCTCTCCTGCTGCTGCTAAATGAAATGGGTGCACGCCCGTAGTCAACCAAAGCAGGGGGAAAAAAGGATACAACAAGGTTTCATGCTAAAACCAAACATTTAACTTTTGCACAGCTTGGCTCACTGCATAGTATTAATTGAGATAGTTTGCCTCCTTGTGCCTGTTCAAAAATTCTGCAGTTTATGTCTCTACAGTGCTGCCCTTACAGCATAGCAGCAAGACTGGCCCTCACTAATGCATTTAGGACTCTAAATTACACTTTTATGACCAAATCCAAAAGAAAACTCAACGAAAAAACTAGTGGAATGATATAGGTACTGGAGGAGTGACCAGCTGAGCATATTTTGGGTGAAGAAACTGCAGAGAAGGGCCACAATGATCAATGCCAGGAGCTCGGCCAGGGCAGAGCCACATCTCTGGCTGAGCTGGCAGGGCTGTCCCAGCTGAGGCTATTCACTCAGAAAAGTAATCTCTGACCATAAAATTTAAAGGCTTTGAAGGATCTATGACCCCAGGGCAGAGGGAGCAGAAGAAGTTTCTCCTGAATGGAAAAAAATTGCTGAGTTCAGGCACCAGATTTATCTCATCAACCCTTAGCACTTGTTCAAGCTAATCTTGTAAAGCTGTGCCTGTTTCTGCAAATAATCAATTAAACCTAGTGTGGTATTTTCATTTTCGCATTTGTTGCAGTTCATCAAGCTGTTTCGTCTACTAAATACTCCCTTTTCCAAAGGCCACATAGTCCAAATACACTTATAGAAAGCACACAACACCTTTCTGAACATGCCCACAAAATTGCCCATTAAAACAATCTGGCATTCTTTTCTGTGTGGTTCTTACTAATTTGATTCTCCACGTACATTTTTTTTCTTTCTCTTAGAAGGCTGTTCAGTGTGATTTCCAGTCATTTCTCTTAGGCTCATTAAAGTTCTGAATGTTGCAAATTGCTTTTTTCCCCACCTTGTTAATACATGAAGTGATGGGGTAGATTGCACCGGGTCAGAAATGTGTGACCACTCCTGCTTACGTTCAGCTTTTCACACTTGTTCTTCTGTTGAAGCATTTTACACATCACTTGTCTTTCTTCTTACTTGATACAAGAGAAACACTTAAGCTTGTTACATTTTGTAAAAAAAAAAAAAAGAAACACAAACAAAAACAAATGAAGAAAAAAATGAGAGGTTGATTTTCTATTCAGAAAAAAAGAAAAAAGCTCTGATACACAATATGTGGAAGTCTTGCATTGTTACTGTAAACTTTCTAGTAGTGTAATAGGCACTGGTTATCAGTCAATAAAAATAAGAACTGTTATCGTTCTGATGTCCTGAATAATCCTGCTGAACTGAAAGCACAGATGTCACACCAGTTTTGTAGACCTCAACTATCAGATCTTAGCATTGTGTGTATTTTTTTTTTTCTAATATACAAACTATAGAATCTTTACACATAATAAAAAAGGAAAGTTAGGGGCTTAACAAATGTACAGTAGGACTCTGTATGTGTGGCATACGAGTTAAACAAAGTTTTGTTTGATTGCATTTTTAGATTTCCTTTGTTGTTTTCGTTTGCTGTGGAATTATGGAAAAGCTACCATAAACATTTCTTACCAAAGTCTTGTGTAGATGTTTTGTAGCTGTCTGTCTAACACATTATTATTATTATTATTTTGGAATAAAGACATCTTTACTATGAATTTTACACTTGTATGAGATTCTATTCAACTAATATGATCATGTACACCAAAAAAACATTTATTAATAGGAGTCTAGTCATGTTCTTATTCACATTTTACTCCTGTTCAAAGTAACAGGATATCAGGAGTGAGTGGATTTTACCAGAACCAGTCATTCTTTCTACTTGGAAGTTGTTTGCATCAAGGTCTTTGTCAAATAGTTTGTTGTTTTTTGAAATCCCAGGGTAACTTAGGAATATCATGGAAGGTATTTGTGTACCCCTCTCATGTGGGTTTTGTTGCCGTTGTAGTTTTTTAATAAAAGAGAAACTATTAAAAAAGCCCATTTTAAGGCCTGCTGGTACATGAAAGGAAAAATTATTAAAAATAAGCTCTCAAAAAGCCTGAGATTTTGTGAAACTTTCAACTGATCTTTTGTGCTACTAGAAAACTGTTTTGGGACACTGTGGGTCTAAGTGTGCCACTGATAATTACACAGAAGTCATGGAGGTGAGGAAGGCCACACAGCAGTGCTGCTGCTCCAGAAATCCAATTGTCTAACATTTACAGCCAGCTAAAAGTGACCTGTGTGTTCACAAAAAAAAACCTGCTATCCTAAAACTGAAGTGTAACCAGGCTGAGGGGAAACTAGAGATAGTAATTGAAATATGCTAAAAACCTAAATCTCTTGCTACCACGTTTAAGGCACGTAGTGTTCTTTGCTCCACATGCAAACCCATTCAATATTTTTATTGCAACACTTTCAACCATGGGACTCAGCCACTTCATGTAGTGTTGTGCAAAGCAAAGCAATTACAGGCCACCTGAATGATATTGAGTTCTGCCTCCCCTGCTTTCCGAAAGAAAGAACAGTTTGTGCCATTAACTGATGGGCACATTAACTGCTCAGTAGGCAATGACAGTTTTCACATGTGGTCTGGGTATCTTAATGCACCTGAAATGTTAATGCTGGTGATGCCATGATGTTTTTTGCTTTTTATATATACCCCCTCTATATACTCTTTTGTATAACTTTTATGTATTCTTAAGGGCCTTTTAGCCCACATACTTCCAATTCTTCAGGTTTGATAACCAGCATAGGCCCAGTATTCCCTTAAGCCAGGAGACCAAACATCTCAGAAGCCTCAGACACCAAGGCCTTCTCTGGAACACATTTTGTAAACTAAGATTGGCCTGTCCATGGGGAGAAGGTTCCTCAGGGAGGGGGGTTCACTCAGCCTCCCATTGGGGAATCTTTGATAGATATGCTAATTGGTAAAGCCTATAATTTTATACCCAAACTATTGTGTGTGTGCATTTCGGGGGTACCCACGGGGGAGCATTTTGGTGTGCATTTGGATGTGCATTCCAGCGTGCTCCACCCGGACAGAGTGCACCAAGGATCCTTAAAATAAATACCAAGGTAAAATCCCTTTTTCCCCTCTAACCATGTTTGGCTCTTGATTTTAAGACCAAGAAAAGGCATCACTGGGAGCTCTGCATTCTCATCTTCTTCACTGCTGCCCTCGGGAACCTCAGTTACTCTGCCATCAGTAATAAACTTACAAACACTGAGACAGGCGAGTTCTCGCCCTCTGTGTAAGTACCACATTTGCACAAGGAGCAGAAATGAAGCCTCTCATAACTCACAGTTTGCTTCCTTTTCATGGAAGGGTATTTTGAGATAGGTCTTTTAAACTATATACTTTATATACATTTCAAAGAAAGACCAAGAGCCTTAAACCCTCACCCACCAAGGCCCGAGTGCCAAAAGCACCCCAAAGCAGCTTGGTGTGTACCAAAGCAGCTGGACCTAAACAGCCCTTGTGTCTGGAAAGAGAGAGAGAGAGAGGGCACACATGCATATAAAGAAAAAGAGCAAAGACCACACATGGCTATGACATAGAACCTTTCCAAGCAATGCTCTCCTTGCCACCGATGCTGCCAAAAATACCGTGATGTTGCAAGGACAATATACAAGAGTAGCCAGTGGCACATCCACAAAATCTCCTTAAGTAACCTTCCCAGATACGATTAATGAGGCTGAAGTTAGGATTTGTGCTTCTTTATGAGCACTGAGCCAAGGGAGCTGGGCCAACACCTGATAAAAACATAAATAACAGATCCCACACTTTACAAGTAAAGTAAAGTTTACTTGTAAAACCTTGAGGTATCACATATTTATTCACATAAGTCTGAAGTTAAAAGGAAAAAAAGGAAGTTTTTTACTTACAGTATCCTTAAGACCACTTGGGCAGTGAGGGAGCCAAAGGGGTGTCTAGAAAACATGGAGTTAGATTACAAGTAAGAAATTTGAAAATGGTCTATGTCATTATTTCAAAGGGCATAAAATGTTATGAATGGCAGAATATAATTTTATACCACTTACATAAAAAAGATACACAGAAAACAAGGTGCACAATATAGAAAAAGTGCTCCCAGTGCCAACAAGCAGCTGTACTG
This sequence comes from Falcunculus frontatus, assembly GCA_013398115.1. Taxonomy (NCBI): domain Eukaryota; kingdom Metazoa; phylum Chordata; class Aves; order Passeriformes; genus Falcunculus; species Falcunculus frontatus. Next base: position 92,919 of record VZRV01002982.1, read on the forward strand.
TTTAAAAGATCAAAACATTTACACATTCTCTCAAAAGTCTTCACTAAAGGAAAAGAAGTTTTGTCAACCCATCTACTTGCAAACATACAGTTCTACACTTTTTTGTTACATGTTTCAACTTCCAGTTTCAACTTCTACCTTAAATGTCAGAAATGAGGATAAATATCTGTAAATGGATCATTCCTGAAGGACACGGCAGTGCACAGCAAGGAATCAATGTATTCACACACAAAGGCTTGAAATGTCTTTACTGGAACCTCATCTCGCAGAGAAATAAATTGACATCCCACTAGATGGCACTGGAAGCCAAGGCAGACGGAAAAAAACCCCAAAAAACCTAACAAAACATAAACCCAAGTAAGCAGCCGAGCCTGTGTGCGGAGTATCACTGTGGCAAAGGGCTCTCAGGCCCTAAATCAGCATTTTTCTCTCCGTATTTACCCAACCCCTGCTAACACCAAGAGCATCACCCCTGCAGCCACGGCAGGCACCTCGGAGGGCAGCCGGAATCTTGTCCCAACCTTCTTTAATCAGCCCCAGGAATGCTCGTGGGTAAAAATCAGATGGGAAGGGGGTAGGAGGAGGCAGTGAAATGAGCTACAGCAACACTCTGCTATTCTCTGCCCGTGAAGCCACAGCTGTCGACTGCTCTTCCAGAGAGGCACCCATACCTTTCCCTAAAGGAAAAGGGTGTTTTTATCAATCTTTAGAAGCAGGAATCCTTCAGCCCAGGCAATAACTACTTGGCTAGGAGAGAAAAGGCCTAGGATTTCAAACAATCCTGCAAGGGAGGTGGAGGAAAGCAGGTTTGAAGCCAGCCTCCCTGAGTTTTTGTGCCAGGGTGAAGGCACTGGTGACCCAGCTGAGCTGAGGGTTGTAGCCAGGATTCCCAAGGGCTGGCAAAGAGGAGAACACATTGGCTGAACCCAGGGTTAGAATTACGTGTGGGATTTTGAGGCCATTGTGACTCGGAAATCACTTTGGTGCCTAGCTTCTTCTCAGGCAAGGTTTCCTGTGATGAAGACAGTAAAGCACCTGTTATGGTTGTGGTGACATTATTTTATTCCCCACTGTTGTATAAAGATAAGCACTTTTGAGGTGGAAATGGTTTAGAACTGCTAAGAAAGCTGAATGACTTGCTACAGCCCGTGCACAGAAATGCAGCCCCAGCCTTCCCCTGTTTCACTGGAGGGCAATGGGCAGCTCCATCACACAGTTCTCCTACCTACATGGAATCTCTTCCATGCTCAGATAAAGCACAGCTTACAGGTCTGGAAAGTTTGTTTCTTTCTTCTTGAAAAGCCTGTAGAAAGCATTGTGTTTGTGGAGAGCCATCCAAGAAGAATTACTGTGTCACGTGCAGCCATCCTCAAACCATTAACACATGGCAGCAGTTTGCCAGTAATCATAAATAATGCAAAAATAAGAAAATCAGCAGTACTTATTTCATCCAAGTCATGTCCAGAGCCATGTCCTAAGTGATGCAGACAGCACCAATTCCTTGTTCTCCTGTAAGCAGGGCTTTCAGCACATGCTATGATGCATTCCATCAAAAACATTCCAGCTAAAACCAAGGACCAGAGGCAGGGCTGGGATTTCAGGCTTAGGACAGGTGCTCGTTCAGTGTTCCCTGAAAGTTTTGTAATTCTGAATCAGAAAAAGGAAAATAAACCTTAAAAAACTATCTATTGGGGGTTAAACAATACTTGAAAAGATTTCATATGCGAGTACCAATTTAGAAACATTTTTGCTGCAGCTGAAATTAAAAAGTTTAAATGTATTATTTAATTTCACATGAGCTAACTATTTCAAAACAGCTTTTTCTCTTTATTCATATTAAAGTATATTCTAAAATTAGAACCATCTTGCAAGTCAAGAAGACAACAGCCTTGTCTATTTTGATGTAATTTGAAAAAGGTTTCAGCATGAGTCACCTAACAAAGCAGAACATTTCAAGCTCTTTATCAGAAAAGACAAAGTAATATTTTTTTTTGTATTTTTGCTAATCAGGAAAAAATAATCACTATTTCAATTTTCAATAAGAGCAACAGATATTCATATTCTCATAAGTACCTGTCGACAAACTAATTCTAATTTTTAAAAGACACTGTTCTGCTAATTAAGATACAAATTTTCACTGGTGACTACAACACACAGTACTCGAAGAATACTCCTAACATTTTTCTTTTAAGAACTATAAAAAAGCTGATTTCCTCATTTTCAAGTTTAAAATATAAAATACAACTGTCAGCCAACTCAATATTCCTTTAAAATAATAGATTTCTCACCAAGATTTCATTTTTGGCTTATATTTAGACCATTAGCTGAAAAATTATGGTATGCACTGGCTTACAGAGCATCCTGCCTGCCACGCTTCAAAGAGGGCAATGTTGTTGAAGCAGTAATTTGTGAACAGAGCTGTACTTCTGTGAAGTCTTTTGTGGCCATAGGGATAACAGGACTCCTGGGAAAGAGGTTTGCTTCCTTTTGTATTGCTAGAAGGTGAAGTGCTGCATTTATTCTAAGGCACTAGTAAAAAAAAAAAAAAAACCAAACCAAACAAAACAAAACAAAAAACAAAAGCGTCTGGAGCTTGGTATTTCTATTTTCTATAATTTTAAATACATTCATAATTTATAGTTTGCCTTCCTCAAGAAGTTTGCTCTCAGATGAATTTTTTAGAGCTTTGCATTTCTGGGGTGACCAAACCCAGAACACCCTCTCTAAGCGGGGACAGCTCAGTTATACCTGTCAAGATGCTCCATTTTTGTGTTTAATTCGTTCCAGGAAGGATTAATTTCAATTAACACCTAGAATTCCTTCAATTAACAACTTGAAGGTATTTCCAGAAGAGAGAAGTGCAGACAAATCCCACAACCTTTGTGTCCAGCCCAGCTGGAGCCCCTCTGAGCTGCTCCAACGCGTCTGCAGGCGGCAGCATGAGAGCAGCTTTCCAGCACAGGATGCTCCGCTCTTCCCCAGCCTCTCACGCTCCCGCCAGAGGCTCAGGCAGTGCTGGGAGATGAATAGCAGCAGGCAGAGCTCCCCATGAAACAGCAGAGCCCTTTTGGCATCGATGTTTTTGGGCTCACCCACACAACTCCAGACCCGCCGAGCACCCGGCACAGCGAGCGGGTCGGACAGTGCCTGCCTAAGCTGATGGGGCTTGGGGCAGGTCAGTCCTTCAGACTCCTGCTGATCATAGCTCTGACTTGGAACTGACTCCTTACACATCCTAAAATGCCACCATGCCTCGAGAGCGAGGTTTCTCTTTTAATTAAGACAGCACTCCGGAGCAAAGTCACTTTGGCTGATGGCAGATACGAAAAAGAACCTGAACTGTTAAAATCATCGGTGTTGTCATGCTTAAGCTTTCGGTATGTGGCCCACAGAACATCTCTGCAACAACAATTTGGGCATCTGGAAGCTCTTGCTGAATATTTTGGAAGAGCCAGGCCCCTTAGAACTGATCCCATAAATAACAGCAGGGAACTGATTGCTCAGCCCTCAGTTTTCAAACTGCTCCTTTAGGTCTGTTGTCTCCCCTGAGCTGTCCCTGCTGGCACGAAGGGATTATGTTGGAGCAACTGGGAGCTGGGTAACAGAACTACAGAAGAGCCAGAGCAGAGCACAGTTTCAGCAGAGCAAACTTTGCTTGTGATACAACAAAACCTGCTCCCTCTGTCCTTCCTCTCAAATCCAGTAAATCCAGAATGTTACAAAAGCAAGAACTAGGTTGCTATGACTACTAAAAATTAACATCAACATCTTCTCCTTAACACTTTTTCTCTTAAAAATCTAGTTTCTGATCATATGAGTATTAACCTAAAATTTTCTGTCATGGTACCAATTTAAAACACATGTAGGATTATTCAGGTATTTCAATAATTCATTTAAGAGAACATAGAAACATTGAATTTACATTGACATTTATGTAGAAACACAGTTTACGTTGGAAAAGGTCTCTCAGATCATCAGGTATTGCTTTGCTCACAATTAATTTTTACTACCCATCACACATTGTAGCAGGGAATAAGGTTTTAGCAGGGAGAATTCATTTGTAAAGGATTGTTAACAATTTCTTTTCTCACATTTTCTGCTTGTTGCAGAGTGGGTTGGATCAGACATTGTTCTGTGATATGTAGATTATGTAACAGGTCTTTACACCTTTCTTGTTCATTATGTATTTCTTTGGTGTAATAATAATAATATCTGAAAACCTCTGTTAAAAGGATCCTTCCCAGTAGAAAAGAGGACTGACAAAGTGAATTGGTCATACTCTCTTCCCAAAACAGGGTTTGTTTGGAATCCTATTAGTAAATTGCATTACATTATCTCTGTTTGCTACAGTGAAATTGCAAATTAACCCCCTTTAAAAGTGGGTCAGCTCACATCACCTAAAAGATCAGCATCGTGTGATCAATCTTAATATCATTATCAAGTAATCTGCAGAAAAGTGCTTGGCAGACAATGCACTTTGACTTCCTGCCCAGGGCTCCTGCTCTGTGATTAATGGTTGTGCTATTCCCCATTTGAGCCCTGATAAGTTACACCTGTCCACCACTCAGGCAGGCTTCATCTGGAATTCATGGCAGCACTAAAAATCACCAAAAGCCCAGGAACAAATGAGGAAAGATGTTCTCAGTACTTACAGGAAAAGTTGCTGGAAGTTGACATTTCAGTCTCACCCTCTGACAGTCAGATCCTTTCACTGCTTCCAATGTAATGTTTTCCAGATATGCACAATACTTTTTACATGTACAACTCTGAATTTATGTTTACCATTTAAGGAGTTTTTTGCTGTTATAGTATTATACAAGTTGCCAAAAGAACGAAGTCTCTTGTCTAAAGATCAGACTAAGCTAGGCTGCAGTCATCCAAGCAGTGGCTGGTACATCTGTGTGATGTATGGACAGTAGATATTTGTGTGATACTGTTTACTTAAACCTTGTAATTTTGAGCCATAATATTTTCTGGAGAGATTGCTGGCTGAATCATTGTTGATTTATGGCCATATGTGAACCATCTCTTCTGACTGCTGCCAGTGCTGCAGTTCCTCTTGACACAGAAGGCCAGCAGCAGGCTCTCAGCTGCTCAACATCTCTGTCTGCCCTTTAGATGGGGTTTGTACATGACACTGGCTTCATTTCGGATTAAATGCAGCTGTGAATATCATTAATGATTAACATAATTATGAGATAGTTCCCTCAGCTTGTTGTTTCACACCATGAAATGCTGGCTAGATAAAAAGGCTTAATGGCCTTAACACCTCCTTGTTTTTGGCTAACTACCAGCCCACCCCACCTGGTAGAGCATTTTGTGGGGTTGAACTGGGCTCTGGGCACCACTCTGGCTTAAAATGGAAGCAAAAATTGAAGGGCTGCACGGAGGTACAAATAGTCTTAAACTGATATTTCCACAGGACACTTTGCTGTAGCCTCAACGATACAAAGTATAGAGCACCCATCATGCAGAGGAAGAATCATAAAAATGCAAAATATAACTTCCATATTAACAAAAACCCAGAGCTGTTTTCTCCACCTACTCCAGCGTTTGTAATAACAATGCCAATGAACAATGAGAGGACAGGAACAGGGAGGAGTTTTACCTCATAATTAAATTCTGAGGCACTATATTGTTATGCACAGCTGCAATTTCCTCTGGTTTATTTTCCTGACAGAGATTATTTCTGGCTAATTTTTTCCAAACAGCTCGCTGGCTGGTGGTGCTGTGTGTTGGCATTTTACAGCTATAGCCACACAGAGGGCAGAAGAGCCTACACATTCCCTGTCCTCCAAAAAGCCCTTTTAAAGTAAAGACCATAACTGTTCAGAACTGGAAAACTATTTCCTCCAAAATCTTACCAAGAAAAATAATGGCTGGGTGCTTTCAAAGTAATTTTGGTGTGTTCTCAGACCACACTTGGGTTAATGCTCATAACCTAGTTCAGTACTTTTCCTCTGTGAGGCTATGGAAGCCAAACTGCCCAGTGACTTCAGCAAGCCTTCAGTGTCTAAGAGGAAATAAAGACCATTTCTTGGGCTTTCTTTGCTCTTTCAGAAATTCTTCACGATCCTCTCTTACTGATTTTGGTTTTAATATTTAAAGAAATGTTAATCAATCTCTCTGGAAGCCCTATAAAACTGAGTGTATGTCTGGCTGCACAAAAATCAGCAGAAATTGCATAGAAACATAACATTCACATGGCTGATACTTAATTTTTCAACAATTTCATAATTCCTTATCTCTCCAAGTTACACATTTCCCGCAGCCAAGAGATGACTAAAATGATTTAACTGAATTTCACAACTTTGCAGATGATAACTGAGAACAGCAGGCAAAATCGCAGCAAAAAAACCCCAAACGTTTTTCCTCCCCTCCTCAACAGGACTTTATCTCAGCAGCTTGCTTCACGAAATAAACAACCTTCCCAGAACGAAACCACAGTAGGAATCTCGTGATTTTTAAATTGAAGTATGTGAGGGGTTTGTTTCGGTTATGTAAATCCACTACAAGGAGTTTTATGAAACACAAGCGTCCTGTGCAAAGTTCTTGGTGCAACATTGAGTGGGCTTTGCCTTGTACTTGCTAGAAAAGGGGGTTTCTAAATGCAGAGAGCTGGTCCTACAAGCTTTATTAGCAATCTTTGGGAGGTAAAACATGCAGAAATACCCTTCCCCTCCCAGGAGGTGGTGGCTCTCATCAGAACCAAGCAAGTGCTTTAGTAGGAGGAAAAGAAAGAACTATGTGCTGTACTGGCATAAGCAAGGAGGCAGGAAATCCAAGGACAAAACACATGGGGGAGGCTCAGCTTCCCGAGCTGCTCTCCCCAGGACTGAGGAAAAGGGCTGGGACTATTACAGATGCCCAGATGGAGGAGGGAGAAGCTTCCATGGAGTGGCTCAGCACAGAGTGAGACTCCCTCAACCCAGCCCTCTCTGGAGCCATGTGCTGAGCCCAGGATTTGAACCATCTGTGCTACATCCCCCCACAGTAAAAATCTAATATTTTAGTTGGCCATAAAGTTGGAAACAAGCAACCAAAGGGATAAAGTGTAACAAAAGCCAAAGAAGTGACAAAACAAATTAAACCGCCGGAGAAAACAGCAAATGCATAATAAATATCATTTTAATATCTCCTTGCACCAGTGATTTGACAGGCAAAACTGAGGATGACTCAGATATTTTTCAAAAATTTTTAAAAACCGAGCTGTTACTCACAAATCACTTGATTTTATTTTTCTAGAGATCCTTTGGTTTCGTTACATTGTGTACACATTTCATACAGGGATGGCTTTATTTTACACAGAAGCACAACGAAAGTGCCAATCCTTCCCATAATCTGCTTCCATGCCATGACCAGTTTTGGTGGCTACAAAAAGAGTTTTCATAATATACGCTTTAATTTGTAGCTACTGGGGGTTTCTTGAGGGGAAAGGGGTTATTTCTTTAACATTTTACCAAGAGAAGATGAGAGCCAGGAGATCTTATTGTTCATCTTTTTTATTCCCCTCCTCCTCCTGCCCCGGGACATTTCACTGTCAATGTTGGACACTTGATTTTTTTATTGTTCTTGTTTGGGGTTTTTTTGGTTGGTTGGTTGGTTGGTTTTTTGTTTGTTTTGTTTGTTTTGTTTGACAGTTTAAAGGCTCCTTAACTTTAATATAACAATGAGGTAAAAGAAAGTTTTAGCTTCATGGCATAACTCCACCAGCTCCCATGGAAGACCAGCAAAGATCAATCTGTTCTACAGCATTCTTTAAAAAAAAAAGAAATTAAAATGTCTCGTAACCTTTATAAGAGTTGTGAAGCCAAGGTATTGGACCCCACGAAAACCCCATGCAAGCAAATGGTAAAAGGAAGAATCATGTAAAACCCCATGAATCCTGATATGGGCTGTAATTCCAAGGTGGATCAGGTACAGCTTTTTTCACCTGAGATTTCAAAAACCCTATTTTCATTCAGATCCCCCTAGGGCAACCAAAATACTTTTTCTTCTCCTGTGGATAAACTGTTTATGCTTGCCTCACTTCCCACAGCTACAAAGTGCAAAAACTGGATCTTCTTCATTAAAAATAAACCGGAATTCTCTACAACAATACTCTGCTTTTCCCTCAGAATAAAACCAGGAGAGGGCTGCTACTTCAGGTGAGCTGATACTGCTTTAAGCAACCTGGGCTAGTGGAAGGTGTCCCTGCCCACGGCAGGATGGGTGGAACAAGGTGAATTTTAAGGTCCCTTCTAATCCAAGCCATTCTATGATTCTACTAAGAGTTAGAGAACTGATACGTTACATCCATTTCTGTCTTTTGCCAGCTCTGCCAGTCTATATTTTGACCCTGTATATATTGTAAACATCTTAAATTGTGAGCAAACATGAATAATTTGATGGTAAAATACTACAAAATCAGCAATTCCAAAGAAAATGTGAAGTGGAAGGAAGGAACTCACCCATCCTAGGAAGCACTGGAGATGTGAGAGTCTGTGGAAGGAGGTGGTGGAGATGTTCTGCTTTTAGATGATGGAACCATAACAAAAAGTCAACTTTTCAGGCCACCCACTCCTTGTCTCTGACCTCCCCTGTCTGACATCAACCCACATCTATGTCAGAATATATTTTTAAGCTGTCCCAGAACGATGTCATGCAATGATCAAACCACTGTAAATATGGTTCTTGTCGTCACCAATGAAACAAAATTAGCTCTTACACCAGACAAGAGCTTTTAACCCAGGCAGTGACATGATCAGAGGGGAAAGGGCTTTAACAAGGAGAGAATAAATCTTCAGCACTTCAAATGCAACACAGGTTTAAGTGCAAAGCTTGGATGCCCTAAAAGCAGAACCACAATTTACACAATACTAGAAAAAGAGTTGGGAGAAAGGAGAATTCTTTTCACAGAACAGTATCAGCACAGAGACAGTATAACCCTGAAAGAGCTAACGGGGAAGCACTGGAGGAATAGTTCATAGTTCTACCACAAAAAAGGCAGGTAAGTTATTCTTCTGGTGTCTTAAATCCTAGATAAAACTTGATTCTATCCATTTGACTCCTGGCATATTCAGGCAGCAGTGGGCTCATCAACTTTTCTTTCCATCACTTAGAGCAAAATTTTCTCTTGCAAAGAATTCAGGTGCTGCAAGGGAAGGGGAGGAGAAGGGAAGGATTATGCTAAAGGGAACATACAAAGTTATAAAGACTTTATTTTCATATCCATACAAGAGCATAAAACAAACATTGGAAAATAACACAAAGTGAACCACAGCTGCTTTAGATACATTCTGGTTGTTTCTCCTGTGAGAGTGGTCCTGATGTATTCCTCATCTGCTCCACAGATCATTTTAATTAAAGCATTAATAGATTTCAGGCTGTCAAAGCCAGAGTATCTATATACAGCCTCTGTCAGAGCCTGTATCTCCACTCACACACTCCCATATGTTTTGTTCAGTCTATTATTGAATTAATCAAACACGGCAGCCACTCCTAATGGCTTGTCTTAATCAGCTGCATCCATCAGGGCTGGTGAGCCCTGCCACAGCTACACGTGCTGAGCTCAGCTGAGCCACTTTCCCCGTCCCCCCGTGCAGTCACATCCATCCTGTGCTGCCACAAGCCACCAGCTCCTCTTTGTCACCAGCAGGAGATGCAGCTGCAGGCCCTGCTAGGCTGAGGCACTGTCCTGCCAGCTTTGGTGTAATAATGGCAGAAATTCCATGTTCGCCAAAGCCAAAAAAGTGGATTTTGTAGCTGTCAAAAAATGTCCGACTGCTCTGTCATGTTTCCCCAGCTGTTCCAAGGAAGTTGTATTTTCTCTCTAACATGGAAATGCCTCTCGTAGTGCTACAGAAAAACATGCTCAGATGATTATTTTCATATTTTCAAATACACGGGAATCCTCATATTCCACACATTTCCCCCATTTCCGACGCAATTGGATTTTGGTAGGTGATTCATATAACAGTGGCTTCAGCTTAACCCCTTTGAGTGCATCCATCATTTTGGTCAGGATCATAAGTAATGGTGCCTCTCAAAAACTAAATAACATACTTGAGTGAAATACTCATCTGTTACGTACATGTTTTCCATCCAAATAGCTTCACCTAATAACTCATGAAAGCCTTTAGTGGACGAAAATGATGAGATTAAACATGATGATTTTTGATATACTTGCTCCCTTCCATCTCAGAAGAACAGTATTAGCTAAAGCCATCCATTTCGTCTAAAGGGATCTCTATAATGCTTCATCTGCTAAACAATTTCATTAAATTCTCCATCCCTGGTAGAAATGAGGTGCAATTTAAAGCAGCCGGGGATTTTAGCTGCCCTTATCACTATAGGGGTGCAGCAAATCCATATTTATTCAGTCTAACATCAATGAGATGATCTATATGTTACCTCCCAGGATGTGACTCATGAGGCTGGACCCGTGAAGAACAAAGTGGTGTCCTCTCACCATTGCCATTTGTCACAGCATTTGTGAAATGCTGGTACCAGACAAATACTGATAATAACCAGCAATTATTACAATAACCAACAATAATTACAGCTGCATATATGAGAAATCATTACAAATTAACAAGCTCATGTCACCACCGAATCTCAGGCCCCATAACACTCCTTGCTCTTTAACAGACACTGGTTTCAGAAGGCTGGAGAACAGATGAGGCAGCTTTCATCACACCAAGCAAATTAGGGAATACTTTTCCTGCCAAACTGAGAATACGGAGGTGGAAATCTCTCTGCTGTGGCACGAGCATCCAGAATTCTGGCATTACCAACCCTTTCAGAAGTTGATTTGCTTTGAAAAAGTATGTTATAATGTTGTGTAAGGCAGGTTCAGGAGGTACTTGCAGATGATTTTGAAGACAGTGTTAAACGTTGTGCCTTCCATAGACAACACAGGAGACACAAGTAACTCTCCCTCCAAAAATCATGGTGTGCTGTGCACACATCACAAGTTAAATTTTACTTGACTGTGAAGATGCTGCGTCCTTCAGCTCATAAAGCAGCAGCAAGCAATGTGTCCTGGTAAAGAAATATTTGTTGGAAATCCAACTGTCTGCCTTGCATGGAATGGGTTTGACACATGCAGGTGTTGGCCTTAGGAGTGCCACAGGCAGGACTGCACAAAGCAGAGGCATTTTTGGAGTCAAGACAGTTCACACTCCCCTCATAACACCCAGTTGCTCATCCAGCCCTTTTACCCAGCTTGTTCTCCTGGTGCTTTGCATGCAGCACCTTGGGAGTCAGGAGAGCGATCAGCTCCCCACAAGGAGGCTGCTGGATGGGGAAACCTGCTGCAGCAGGGCAGCTGTGGAGCAGAGGAGGGAAAAAAGAACTGTGCTCCCTAGTTATAATCCCCTGCAGGGTCTAGGGCTCTTAAAACATTCTCATACCATTTCTGCAGGGCCTGTTCTGGATTTTTTTTTCCTTTCTCTCTGTAAATCAAATGCATGATTTCGTTTCGGCTTCCAGTTTGACACACGCAGAAAGTTTTCATGATGCCCACACAAACGTTTGCCTACTGAATATTTAAATACAGGAGAGGTATCCACATCAGTTATTACAGCAAATCATGCCCTCAGGAGGATGCACAGCACTTTAGAATCCAGCAAACAAAGTTTCAGCCCAGTGAAGTTTTATAAAGGATGGAAACGCCACACCGGAACAAACAGTAGTTTTATTCTAATGAGTAGGATTTAACCAACTCCTGTATCAGTCAGAGCTGCCTCAAGGAGAGCCCCCACATCTTCAGCAGCACCCTGACTGAAGCAACCTTCTTCCATCCACCCACAGACAAAGGGCTCTTTGATTTGAAATGCGATGTGGCTGAGCATTAATGACCCTAGAAAGCTTTTGAAGGGGCTACAGACAAATAATTCCAAGCAGGGATTAGCAATGGAAGCTTCTATTTGTTTCTCAGTAGCTGAGTACAGCTGGTAGAAAGTAGGTTTGGGAGAAGGGGGGTTATTCTTGAAAGAACAGAATAAGGAAGTCTTTAGAAAAGCTGAAGACACAACAACTGAAAAATATTCTGAAAACACTGAAAATAACAGAGTTCAAGGAAAGGGGAACAACAAGAGAGGAGCTATGCATTTGTACACACATTTTCTTTTTTGAAACCCTCAATCTGGAGAGAAAAAACTACTCTCAAAAAATAGTGGTCACCGTGGCTTCTGGCCTGATTTTTAAGATGCTGGCTGGAGGTCAGCATTTAGCAGGGTGCTGTGACATCCAGAGCTCCAGCCAACAGACATTCCCACTGCAACTCAGTGGAATCCATTTTTTTAGTTTCATGTAACATGTGTAATATATTATGATATAATTTTCCATCTGCAACATTTCTGAAACAGTATTTGACATAATTCTCCTGTATTTATTATCTGTCTAGGATCACCCTCTCTCTCCTCATACACACCATCTTGCAGAATGAGTTTCAGCATCAAATTCTGATCTCAGTATGGGTGTATAGAATGGAGATGCTGTTTGAGAAAACAAGAGAGCCTCCTACTGCAGTTGTACAAGCTCTTTCATATCGGTGCATTTCAAACAGAAAAATGAAAGAATTTTTCTTTTTCAGATGCTCTTCAGCTGCTGACACCCTGACTAACATTGAACAGCACACCTATTTTCCTCAGATCCCGTATCCTGAACCTGTACCTGAGCTCTGATACTGTTAACACACACCTCTGTCACAAGGATGACCCCCAATACACATGGGGTCTCAAAGCCAGGTGCATGTTCCTGGTCCTACATCAGGGAATAAGGGCCACACAGAGCTCTTTCACTCAGCAGTATTTTCTCTCTTGTTGCTGAAAGCTTTCAGACCCCCATTCACCCCCCCCTCACCAGACATCACAAGTTACCCACCTTAGAAGACACAGGCTGTGTGAACAGCGAGCCAGGAAACACAGGACTGTCCAGGCGTGAAACAGATCACCTTTTGAAATCAGCTAATTCACACTCCGAAATCCCCAGCTGTAGCTGAAGCAGCCCTGGAATGAGAAATGTTCAGCCAAAGGTCACAGAGCCACCAGAGAGGCCCTTTAGCAGCAGCCTCTGTGCCTGCATCCCTCTGCCCAGCTCCTCGCTGGATCTTTTCTTCTGCTCTCCTTACTTTTAACCTCTTCTTGCCTTTGACCATGTTCTACTTTATTCCATGAGCCACCCTGTCCCATTCCCTGTGGTTTCTGTGTCTGACTGAAGGGTGAAAGCAACCCTAAAACACCAGGATCTTACAATGCAAATCAGGACAACATCCTTCTTCTGTCTTCCAAGTTGTGTGGTGTATTTTCCTGTACCAAATTCAGTTACATGCGTAAGACTGTTACATATGTTTAGTGTAATACAGTAATGAAACTCCTGTCTCCTTTTGTAATGTCCCTTCCACTCACTCTTTCTGCTTAGCTGCTCACTCTGTGCTCCCTCTAGGTGGAGGAAGGAAACTGTTCTGGGGATTGTTTTTCCTCTTAGAGAAATCCAGATTCCACCTGCCATAAGGTTACCTGTCATTTTTTGACAGATACTTAAGATAGCAGAATTTATATCAGTCAAAGTTTAACAGGAATTCAAACTTTCTTATGTGAAAGAACCCCATATAAATGGAAGCCTACCACATAAATCTTCAGTGCAGTAGGATGCCCACATTTTAAACACTGGATATTTTCTGAAGGGGAAGAGAGTTTCTCTCCATGATCAGAACTCACGGAAATTGTTGAATCTACAGAAATGAAGCACCGAGCCACTAAAACACTTCATTATTCCTTCTGAGCACTGTTCAAATACCAGTATTTACCTCTGAGGCTGTAACAAAATTGCATGTTTCTGCTCTGGCAGGAAGAGCCTTCCAGAGTCAATATTCATATTGCTGTGGGGAAACGCATTTAATCCCCACATAAGCTCTCTATAATTTTATTATTATTATTTATAAGACAATATATTGGGTAAATAGCAGCAGCTCCATCTATGTGTGGTGTTAACAGGAAGGTTTCAGAGAGCAGCAATTTGTAAATCAGGCTTTTGATAACAAAGGCAGGAACACAGCAGCCTCCCACTGCACTGAGCAGATCTGCAAAGCCCCTGAGATCACCCTTTGAACCTCCTCCCTAACTTCCACACGAGCCTGTGGGCTTAGCACCAAGTTGTGCCTTCTCTCCAGTTCATACACACCGTTTTTAATGAATTAAATATTATCTCTAAGCCAGAATGGGAGGGGTTTTCATTTAGGCACTGCACAAACACAGAGCTGCAAGGAAACACACTTTTCAGAGGAGTGTAATTATCTAGACCAACAAACTTGGGAAAGAACTGGAGGGAAGAGTGGTGCCACACAATTCATTCACACGGATGTACAAGGGTGAAGTGTGCTAATGGCTTTACAGACTTCTTGACAGAAAACACTGATTTATTTACTATTCCTGATGGTGATATCATGTTAATCATATTCTTTTTCTCCAATTAAAGGTTTTATATTACAATAACATTGTAACCATAAGTAAAATAGAACAAAAAGGATAGAAAATTAAGGCCAACCTGCTTAGAATGTACAAGAAGATAAGCGTTCATTATAGCAATTTTATATAGTGGGAGTTATTAATTTGGCAATTCAATTGCTCAGTGGCTGTGTCGTTAATAATCAGGTGATTATAATGAAACAAATACTCTCAGTTGTGGAGTTAGACAATGAAACAGCCCTGAAGTGTAAAAACAGAATTATAATGTTTACATTTTCCTCAAATTTCTGCTGTAAAGTCAGTGCATAGAATAAATTTTGGAAGCAATTTCTTCTTTTATATCTGTTTCCTATGTGCCTGCCTTCACTTTTTATTATTACTGTTAAAACTACGTTACAAAGAGGACAGAAGAGAAATTAAGCTGGAAAATTTGATGAAGCATAAACTCTGTATTTTTTCTTTAAATGTCTTATCCTCTTTAAAATTAAGCTCTCCCATTAAACTAGTGCTGCCCTGTCACTGCATTGCCTTAGAATGATAAAAATATGCAGAGGAGCCATATCTGCTTAATTATCACCCGTTCCAAAAAGCGACCATGCTAAGTTTAAAGAGCAGTAGAACTTCAGCAGGCTTGGTCTCCATACTTAGAGGTTTAATAACCCCTCATACATGAGGGATTTTTTCCTGCTGTAGTGTCTCAGGGCCTCTCTGTTTTGGAGACCCTTCTTTCTTTTCAGATGTGACAATAAGTTAGAAAGCCCCAGTTTCAATGCACTTTCTGACCATGCCAGATGGTGTAATAAAATAAAGTACCCATCATAAAACAACTTAGGTTGGAAAAGACCTTCACATCCTCAAGCCCAGCCATAAATCTGACCCATCCCTACAGCCTGCCCTGCTCCTGGATCCTTAGACAATATCTGCAACAGAAATATGCTCAAGTTTCGATATCCCACAGTTTTATTCTCTACTGATACAATGGAGGAATGGGAAATACACTTTCAAAAATTCCAGGTTAAAATGAAAGAAATCTGAAGCAAACAGTTGTTCTTTCTCACATCTACAAGGGATTTCAAAAAAAAAAACCTAATGAAGAAGCTGAAGGAGCAGGTGCCCTGGGGAAAAGGCAACTACTGGATGTGAAAGTTTCAGAAAGAAAGATCAATACAGGTGATTGGTTTCATGGTTCTCTCCTTAAAATGTTGCAGGAACTCTGAGAAGTTATCTGCTGGACACAACAATTCATTCTTCCAGCAGCAGACCGTTACTTAAATTCACTTTGTTATTCCATTGCCATATGGCAGGAAACTGAGGACATAGTGTAATAAAAAATTTTCAGAAAAAGGGAGTTTCCTATGAAAATTTGAAAGAGAATATCAGATTATATAACCAATGTTAAAAACTAGTATATTTTAAATTATCTATATTTTTGATAAAAATTATAACTTTAATCTAGCTAATATTTGAACGAAACTAATATAAAAAGCAGATATATTTATGATCCTTTAGGATCACTATTATCTGCTTCTTTTCTTATGGAATAGGGACATATTCATGCAGTTTACAAATGCAAAACTTCAAGGAAAACCACTTCAAGACCAAAGAGTAGAACTCCTGGATTCTTGACTTAATTCAGCCTGTGTCTGCTGGGAAAAGTGCAAAAAGAGGGTGTCCCTCTTGGAAAATAACAACACTGCTATAAAGTAGCAGCCATCTGTTTTGGGTTGTTACTTCTTTTTATGAATACCCATAGCATAAACTGAATAGCTGAGCAGAAATTAAAATCTTATATGAACCAAAAAGATTTGGATCATACCCCCAGATTTTTGTCAAATGATAATTGAACCAGTTTCTGAAGGCTGGAAGAGCAGAGGGAAACACATGTGCTGAACAATCCCTGAGACAAAGGCAGCTAAACTCAGATTACTTCAATTTTCTGAAAGGTTTCAGCAAAGGTTATACAGGATTTCAAATATAGAAAGTAAATAGGACAAGAACCAGCATTATTTCTGGCATTTCTAGCATTTACTAATTTGGGTATGTAAACACTGGGAAATCTCCGCATAATTTCACTATTTAAATGCATTGATGGAAGGTGAAGTGACATTTTTGGTCAGTCAATTTGCTTTTAGTTCAGAAATAAGGTTTCTTCAAATTCTGCTAAGAACTGAAAGGGAAAAAATGGAGGAAGAGCAGATGATTTGTGATTCTGCCTTCTGTTGAAGATGGGTGATTATTTTCCTACTCTGTCAAGGAAAAAGAGAAGAAGATGGTGGTGAGAGCACACAGCAGTGACACAGTACCGAGGTTCTTTTTCTAGGGTTTTTTGTTTGTTGGTTTGTTTGGTTTTGGTTTGGGGCCTTGAACAGGTCACCATTGTGGTATAGCTCAGATACTCTTCATTCCCATTTGACATTTGGAATATCTTAAGTAGGACACCCAAATACAAGAGAACTCTTGGAATAAGAGCTCCAAAACCCCAAAATATATTTGTTTCTTATATCATTTGTAAAGGCAATAGCTCACAGTGCATGAAAACAAAGTGAAACTAAAATTCCCTTGATGCCAAGGAAAAACAGGCAACGTTCTACTCATTTATTTAAGAAAAAAACAAAAAACAACAAAACCAAAAACCTACCAAAACCTATTACCCATACAGAATGAGACAAATTTTGTGACATTTGGAGATCAGTTGTGTCAGTAATGCAGAGCTTATTGTTTTTCCAGCTCACAGTTTAAAAGGTCATTCATATGATTTTCTTTGATCTCTGTAGATTGTCAGTCTTTCTGTCAGAGCCTATTGGAAATTTTGCTGATGAGATAATTGTAAAATTAATAGATTCACCATGAAACTTGATTAAAAACAGCCCACTTGATTTCAAGAGCAGGAACACAATAAATACTCAATTGTCTTGCTGGAATTCATCTAGTTCGAGGAGGAGTATTTTGTATAAAGACTGTATGAACTGGACTCAGGAAATTCTGTTAGGTTCACATGAGGAAATTTCCTTTTGATGAACCCGTGAGGGTCTGGACTGGAGGAAAAGCCTCAAAGAGACAGAGCATCTGGCAAAATATAATTTTCAGGCTTTTTGTTACCACCCAGACCACTCTGTATTTGAGTCTTTTCAGAGCATGGAACAGATTGTGCATTTTTGTTTCTGGGGAAAAAAGAAAAATCTAAAAATAGAAGTAATCCCCAACCACACTTACAGTTCTAATTCGTCAGGTTATCTCGGCACAAAGTAGACAACAAATCATGACCCAAAAGTTCTTTTCCACTTCAGATGCCTCTTCTGAAGGGTTCTTTCCTTCTGATTAAAGATTTGAATCTTTAAATTGCCCTGATTACAAGCTGCCAAACAACTCACAGCACCAGAGCTCTCTCCAGAAGTTCATCAGCCCAGCATCCAGCACAGCCACCAGCCCTGCAGGGGACTGCAGGACCTGGCAAAGGCACTGGGGCAGGGGTGGCTGCCAGCAAAACCCAGCCAAGGCAGCACCCACTTTTCCTCCCACAGGCAGCATCTTCAGCTAAGAGAGCATTTGCAGCCACGGAGTGAGTTGGGCTTGAGCTTTAAATCACACAACCTTTTCTTTCCTGAGGGGAACTCACCCCTGTGCCACTGCCCGTGTGCTCTGTGCGAGCTGTGTATTGTGAGACACGGCTGGCACCGATGACAGCAAAGACAATAAATCCATCTTTCTTCAAAAAGCATTTTTGGGAAAATTAAGAGAGGCTGTTTCTGCTGGCTGAAGCCTTCTGTCCACGACCCTCAGGTTTCCCTTTCAGCTGGCTCCTTAGCAGCAGGAATGCAAGCGGGAATCATATCGTGAACAAAAAGTCTGACTGCTGCAAGTCTACTCTACATGTTTATATGAAAAATACAAATTAGCATGTGATTCGTCTACATATAATGGAAGCAAATTGCCTGGAAGAAATCCTGCAGCTACCCACTTTACAATTTACTTAAGACAAACATTTATTTCCAGTCAGAAACAACACAGTGATTTTTTGACAAAGAGAACAGTGGAATTGCTGGGGTCTGTACAAGGAAAGGCTGTACCAAGGAAAACAAACACACATTTACAAAAGGGACTCGTATTTTACAGCTATATAAATTATGGAGTCTCAGTATCTGGGTTTAGCTGTTTTAATACTTTTGACATCACTGTAACACTTGAGGAAACCCTCTTTTATTAAGGAAAGAACCAAAATAATTTTAGTCCCTGAAACAAAATTAAAATCCTATGCCAAACAAAGTTTCCTTTGAACAAAAAGCAGAACAAAAGACTCCATGAACCCTCTCAAAGACTCTGTTTCTGCCAGCCTGACTTATAGGAAAGGCCTTCAGACACATCAGCCAGACACAGACAGCAGAGGGGAAGCAAAGCAAAGATTAAGAAGGTCCTGGTGAGTTTGCTTCCAGATCCCAGCAGGAAAACCACAGCACAGTCAGGTCAGTGTGTGTGCACAGACACACAACCTTCTACATCTAGTTTTTGATCAGCAAAGTTTACTCTGAGTTTAGACCATTCAAGCTACACATATAAGACTAAGAAGAAAATAAACAAAATATTAAAAAAAAAAAAGAATTTAAACCCCAACAAACCCTAAAACCCTAAAAACTCCCACTCAAGCTGATTTCATATTATCACATATGACTTCCTATTAATAAATACATTTTAAAAAATACAGATAGAGCAAATATCACCAACCTTCATCTCGCAATGTGTTGAATTATATCCTCAATTTTCTACATTTAATTTTAGTGCAGATCTATAAGGGAAAATTGGTAAACACAATTTATTATACAGAAGCAAAGAGGAAAAGGGATTACAGTTTACTGTCACATTTGCAACCATCTGAGCACAAGCACATTAGAACAATTCTATTCCATTAGATCCTAAACCCATCTCCTCCCATCTCCTGCCTCCAGCACTGGGTAACCAGGAATGGGAAAAGTGTTCAGGCTGTGCTACTTTCCCCAGCACACCGTGCCAGCCTTGCCTGGGTAAAGAGGAAAAGAATAGTGACATAACTGGGCTTTCTCTGCACTGGCAAGTGACATCTTGGGTTTAAAACGCTGCAGAATATTATCCCCAGGCTTTAAAAGTCCCTGATTTTTGCATTTCACCCATCTAGCTACCCACAGATGCACTTGGAGCAGGAACCCAAAGAGATGTGAGCTGTGAGTTGTTAGAACCTAATTTTCGGATGAAGGTCAATATCCACTTACAGGATATGTTTCAGCTGGAGATACAAAGGTATTCAAAATAAAGGGCTGATCATCATGTCAGGCCAGGCTTGTATCAGTCTCAGGGTTCATCCACGTGAAGTTTAGTATGTTAACAGGGGCAAGTGATAGCACAGTAAAGCTGAAATCCCCCCTGCCCAAAAAAACAAAAAAAAGCAAGACCAGTTTCACTAAACCAGGAGAAAATCCTGCCTTTTCCACTTGCCTGATTCTCTTTGGTTCCCTTTTAGTTTTAAGACACTGTCACTGAAGTTTATACATCATGTCACATCACTTCATCTAAGGGAACCTGAGAGGAAAAGTGAACATTGGGAATTGTTGGGGAGGATGAAACAGGAAAGCCTTGTGAATACGATTGTCTTAAGTTTGGAGAATATGAAACCTGTAAGTGAAATAGAATTAAGGGTAGAGTTTGATATCTGAAATGCCAAACCCCAGTTACTGAACAACTGGAAAACAACGGTATGGCTGCTGAAGGTAACCCCCTTCTTGATTGAACAATACCCTCTGCTTGCAGACAGGTCCAAGGGTCAGAGCAGACCCTGCCAACCTGGCAGGGGATCCAGAAAGCAGTTTTTAGAGTTTGAAATACAAGACAGTATGGTAATGTAAGGATTCTCATAGGCTGTATGTAAATGCTATAGGACTCTGTATCTTGCACTAGATTGGTCAAGTAGACTAGAATATTCAGTAGAAAGAGAGATAAAAGGATCGCGAAGTTCCGGTCCTCTCTCTCTCTCTCTCTCTGTCTTCTCTTCTCTACCGGCACCTCTTCGCCTGCTCCTCTTCGCCACCTCTTCTTCTTATCAGCTCTCTACCTCGGCCCTGCCCAGAGCTGTGGCTGGCAGCTCTCTGCAGGGCCTCTTCACCCACACCCTAGCAATAAATCGCTTGCTTCAAGACAACTTTTGACTCCAGAGATCTCTCATCGTTTATCCCGACCGTCCGAACCACGTGATTCTACAGGGAAGTTTATGCATTCACTCATGCATCTGTAAAGCATTGGAAAGCTGCACACTTATCGAGATGGGCACAGGCAGAGTGCTTAACTCTTACCTTTTTTTCTCCTGTGCACTAATCCCACGGAAATCTCCAGCAAATTACGTGCCTGGGCATGGACACAGGCTAGCAGGCAGAAGGCTGAAACCTCAGAAATCAGTGTAAACCAGCAGGTTCTAAACACAACTGGGCAGCACCAAGAGTCAGAGGCGTGGGCCAGCTGCAGACTTGTGTCCTGCCTTGCCATGGCTTTGGAGAGAACAGTTTTGCACAGGCTGAAAGGGTTTCTACCTTTCTGCCTGCTGAACGAGCCAACGGTCTGTCCAGGGCTGCTGCTGACAATTCTCAGCAGTAAAAGTAGCTGTTAAATGTTGAATTAGTTTGAAGTCAGGCTCATTAAATTCGGAAATGAGCTACAAAGATGTTTTCAAAAAGGATGAGCAAATGAGTCAATTTTTAATTACTTATCAAAGAGGGGTTTTCAGTAGAGGTCATCTTTGCAACTGTGCAAAGCAATAAATATAACAGATTTACAGCTGGTTTTGTTTTCATGACAAACACCCAGGATTTGAAGAGAGTACAGAGATCAAAAACGGCTTGCTTTGACCAATATTTATGCAATATTCTGTCTTCCAGCACACAGATAGAAAAAAGCATGAACATAACATTCTCTCCTACCTGAAGGAAATAATCCATGTATTTACATTTAAACAAAAATATTGAGACCTTCTCTTCAAGTCATCTTAAAACTTCCTCACACTCCAATCATACAAGGACACGCTTTGACCAAACCCTGGCACTTGTACAGCGAGTTCAACTGCTGCAAGGTTCTGCAGGTCATTCCTTGTAGCTCTGCTCGTTCATTCTCACATTTAATCTGCCTGCATCGATCCAACGAACGCGAATCGATAGCGACAGAGTGAGGGACTGAAATTATCATTCAGGCCACTGTGTTTTATGGCACTCAGTGCTTTAGGTTCTGGCTTGCCTTGCACCTGGAGTTTACCCTGGGTGCCTTGGACCTGGAGTTTACCCCTCTGCTGTGGTTTCTAAGCAGAGGGCATCGCTGCCTGCAGGAGCAGCGGTGCTGGGCAGAGCAGATGCCTACCCCACCTGCAGGGAATTTTGGGATGTGATTTCCTTCCCCCACTGCCAGGCAATTCCTCGTTTTACGCCGTGGGTAATCCAGAAATCCTTTCCCTGCCACCAATTGTCTTTGTGATCAGGTGACTTTAATGCACCCTGAAATATAAATAATGCACAACACACAAACACCTTCTCTCAGAATCTTGGGTCTGGCTTTATCAAGGGCTTCCACAGCACCACAAACAGCTTTTAATGCATTTTTGTGTGGCCAGAGAACATCCTTGCACTCATTAAGCCCTTCACACAGCCATCATCACAGGACCAGATGTCTCTTGACCTCCACCACACCACCACCACCAAACCTGGACTGCCACAACCCGCCAGCACCAGTGCTATGCACAAGGCAGCAGAATAAATCAGATCCACCATAGAGCAGCACTGGGTGGTTGCTTTCAGCAGATGACAGGGTATTTTCATTTCCAGAACAAAAGAAAATGGAGATTTGGAGGCTAAGAGAAAGAATGTCAAAACGAGAACCTTTTGCTTCTGAATAATTCTTCTCGTTAAAGTCAGATCAGCTTCAGTAACAAACAACTGGGGAAAAGAGACTTCCAGCAAACCTAGGAAAGGTGTGACATGACACCCCAGCAGAGAAAAAGAAGTGATCTGTGAGAGAATGGAGAAGGGAACATTTTACATTGTTACATGTTATTACATTATATATATTATACATTATTATTCTACTACGCAGATGAGCTCCCTAATTATGCCAAAGTGGAATTTAACCCTGACTTTCAACCCTTCCCTCTTCTGAACTTTCAAGGGATTGGTATCCTTGCTCCAGAGCATGAAATCTGGGTATAAGTGCTCATACTCAGCAGAGATATTGCAGAACATTATCAGTACCAACAGTGTTGTCTGCCACGTCGGTGAAACATCCCTGCGTATTTTGAGATGCATTTCCATGACAGACTGGCTTCACAGGGCCAAAACCAGTTTAGTCGATTATTTTCAGTACATATTCCCTCAGCACTCAAAAGATTTCGAAACCTGACAACCTATTACTGAGAAGTATATCCTTTCTGATGAGAAGATCTAAGACTCTGAATCTGGAATATTTTCTGCGTTACTAAAATTAAAAGCATTGAGAATGAAAAGTTTCAATTAAGTCAATCCTCAGTTTAACATTTCACATTGTCAATTTCTATACTCTGAACCAAAAAAATGTGACAAAATCAGTGTAAAGAAAATAAGAAACAGTTAACTAGCAGAATTTAGCTGTAAATACAGCAACAATATGTAACTGTGGTTTGGTAAATGTAATCTATTGATAAACTTCTCTCTTATGAAGTAGCCTGTCTGAAAAAAACAAGCCATGGAGTGATTAATTAAAAAACACATCAACAAATAACTTAAAAGAGATTCTAATTTGAAAACTAAGTGCTGATCATATTGCCTTTCACTGCTATAAAATCTGAAGACACTGCCAGAAATCAAATACACTTTCACCCTTTCAAGGGTGAGCTCTGCCATAAAGAAAAGTTGTCAGGAGCAATAGTTTTCCATTTTACTTAAGTATTTTTATTATAAAGCCTCAAACTTGGAGTATTTAACATCTCATTCTAAATTCTTACTGGGACTCTGAGATTTTTAAGTGCAACTTCAAAGACCAGCACCATCTTTTAAAGCTTCTCAAAGTGTCATGAAGCAATAAACTGCATGATTTAGGTGGGTAAGTGAAGGTCCCAGTAAAAACCCATCAGCTTTTGAGGAGCAGTGGAAGGAATCAACTTCCAGTTTGAATTTCAAATTCTCCAGGTATCTAAACTTGTAGTCTCCCAACATTCCCAGCACTGCTTTTTCCTTTTTTGGGAAAACCAACATGACCATTTCTTGGCAAACACACAAACAGGGAGCTGGAGGCTGCTGAGGCACAGGACTTGCTCAGTCCTGAGGGATGCCTTGAGCCAAACTCTCTCTCTATAGGATGTATTTTTCCACTTGTGGTCTTTTGAGCCTGCCTTGCCTTGAGGACCAACAGCTGTAACACAAAGTGCCTTCCCCAGCCCCTTCATCCCTCGCTGCTCCCGCTCCTGCAGCAGGTGCTGAGGGAGGATGAATTATCTCCAGGGGAACCTGCTGTTATTTCACTGCCGAAACCGAGGCTCAAACCACCGAGCTGCTACATCAAAGTTCATTCCACTACCTTCACTTTTAGTCAATTTACGAAGAGTGCACTCTGAGCACTTTTTTAACACAGACCAAAGGTACCGAGCTTCAGCAGATGGCACAGAAATATGCACTCCTAGTGCACGGAGCTGGGCTCCTGGGGCTCTGATTCCATGACAATGAGTTAATTTTCATCCCTGCTTTCTTTCAACTCGTTCAAAGTAGGTGCTCATAGACTGGTCTGCACTCCTGCTACCTTGAAATGCTCTTCAGATGTGCCTAACCTTATTCTGATGTGCCTAACCTTATTCTGCAGCATCTCTTCCACCACGATTTAAGTTCATGCAGAAACCACCTTATAGTCTGTGTTCTAAATCTGGGTTCTGGACTCTGTGCTTGTACAATCAATGCCAAAAAGTTAAGTGTTGTAACACTTAAATTCAAGATAACCTGGATTTTTATTTTACCTCCTTTTGCAGTCAGCCACTAATCAATATTATTATTTATGTTTCAATATAAAATTCTTAATTCAAATTACCAAAAAAAAAAAAAAAAAAAGCATCACAGTTAAAAAGACTATAGCTTATCTATGTTTATACCTAATTAGTGTTGATGTATCTTTTCAAAACATATCCAGGAATCTGGCAATTCGATTTCTAATCCCAAATCCACCAAGATATTTAAAGAACTGCACTCCAGTGTTCCAGAGCACCCTGGATACAGTAGCATTTGTGCAGAGACTATTTATTAGGTTCTGGCTTGGAAGACTTACTACGGCGAAAAGCAAAGTCATGCCAGGATGTGCTTGGTTTGATAAAAAATGGAAGGAGATTTCATAATACAGAGCTCTATTATTCCTTCAGCATAAAGTGCAATGAAGGAGGAAAGCTAATAACACAGCAGCATAAATTTCTCCTAATGGAGAGACAGGCAGATTGGTTCCTCGAGGGGGGCAGGACTGGGGTTTGTACAAGGGCTAACAGCTGTAAGCTACTCCGGGTTTACTCGCTGGTGAAGGGCTCAGCACGTCCAGGCAGGAGGGGCAGCACTGGAGCTGCTGAGCTCCCAGACAGCAGCACCCACCCAGGCTCCTCGACAGTGCCCTGGCCAGCCCTGCCCTGCCACCAAGTGATGGCACAGCACGCTGCTTGGCACGATTTCATTTGGAAAACAAACCCATAAATGAAATTGCATTGTTCTTCTGGAGGGTCGAGAAGCGCTCCAAGGTTTAGCTGCTGTCGGAGCACCACGCTGCTAGGCAAGGAGCTGGAAAAAAATACGGGAATTTTTGATGAAAATGAAATGCATTTAGGATCTTTAAAATCTTTCCTTCGTTCAGTCTGCAGTTCTGTTTTTGCGACCCCCCAGGGTTCAGCCACCTTGTATTTTATCAGTTCTATCTCTCTGGCCATCTACCACTGTCATCACCTTCATTTCTGAGGGGGAAAGTGGGGGTGTGGTGGAATCATGTAGTAGAGCTGTTTGAACAATTCAGCATTATCTGGGTATCCCTTTGCCATCTATCATCTAGAAATTTATACCGCATTACAGATCACTCAAAGGAATTAAAGCTCTTCAGGACATAATTTCTTTCCCTGCAATTTCTTTTCCTGGCAAAAGAAAAAAAAGAAATTCAATTTGTTTTCACTGAAAGTCCAAAAAAAGTATTAGACTACACACTCATGCTCAGACAGCTGAACATAAAGGTGTCTGGCTCTATATATCTTAATTTCCCTCTCCTGAAATCAAGAGCAATCATTGTATGGACACAGTGTTAAAGCATGTTCAAAGTGAGCCTCAGCTGAGGCAGAGATCATTTCCTTTTTGATGCAGTGCAACACAATCAACATCTGTGGGAAACAAAAGCCTCTCATAAGGGCTTACAGAGCACAAACAAAAGAGCAGCCCGAGGGGCAGACAATCAGTTTACACAGAACTTACTGTACCCGTGTTATCGAGATGGAAAACAGCGGCAGAAATTAGGCTGAAGTGAAATTTCATTTTAGGATTGCTAAGTGTGAGATCAAAGAGGGCACACGGCTCTGAGAACCACTCCCCTTGGCAGGCTGCTGGTGCCACTTGTCACCTCAGCAGGCAAAGGGCTGAGCAGGCACTGCCAGGTCCCGTCCCACAGTTCTGCTGTCACCGAGGGCAGGGAGCCTCTGAACTGTAGATGCCATGATGATTTTTTGCCTTTTTTATATATACCCCTTTCTATATACTCTTTTAAATAGCTTTAATGTATTCTTAGTGCTTTTAGCCCACATATTTCTAATTCCTCAGGTTTGATAACTACCATAGACTCAATATTCCGTTAAGCCAGGAGACCAAACATCCTGGAAGCCTCGCAGCTGGGGGTCAGAAAGCCCCAGACACCAAGGTCCTCTCCAGAACACATTCTGTAAACTGAGATAGGTCCATCCAGGGGGAAGGTTCCTCGGATGAGGGGTTCACTGGAGCCTCTCACTGGGGAATCTTTGATAGCTGTGCTGATTCCCAAGGCCTGTAACTGTACATGCCATGTGCTGTGTGTGTGCATTTCGGTCTGTGCTGCTCAGCCCATTCCACCCGGACTGAGAGTGCACCTTAAGGATC
Source organism: Falcunculus frontatus (assembly GCA_013398115.1). Lineage (NCBI taxonomy): Eukaryota > Metazoa > Chordata > Aves > Passeriformes > Falcunculus > Falcunculus frontatus. The sequence goes on from VZRV01002982.1 coordinate 119,476, forward strand.
CTTAAATAAATACCCAGGTAAACCCCTTCTCCCTTTTAACTGTGTTTGGCTCTGATTTTAAGACCAGGGAAAGGCAACACTTTCACCACTCTCAGAATCCCCCAGGAGAATCTGGTAGCACCTAAAAGGACCAGGAGGACGAAGCACTTTGGAAACCATCTGCAAACTGCAATTTGGAACACTCCAGCTCCCGTCTCCTGCAGCCGCCTCTGCAGCAGCTGCCCCCTGGCTGCCACCAGCACACCTGGATCTGTCACCACCCCTGGTGACACAGGGACAGCAGCACTGGGAAAAGCAGGGATGGGTGTGACAGGACATGTCTACACCCTCTCTCGACCACAGGTGGCTGGTGCAAGAGATAACTCGGGCAGGTCACAGGCCCAGCATGGGGTATCTCTGGTGCCAAAAGGCCTCAGACCCCCAGGTAAGAATCAACATCTTAGTCTGGAAAGCAAATGTGGAAGGAGATGAAAGAAATATTCTTGATCAAAGGACACGGTTCTTATGTCTATAAAAGCCCACACAATTATCACAGAGGCAGAAGTCACTTACACACTCCTTTGGGAACGTGTGAGAAGATTCCTCCCTGGAGCAAAGTGCAACTCCAGGTCACTTCCCCAGGGATTGAGAGAGAGGACTTTCGATGTGTACTCCATCAAGAATTGGATGGTAAGAAATATTGTATCCTAAGTTATACTATTTCTTATCTATCTGTAATTGTATTGACACCTTTAATGCCATGTGTATGTATTTATTAGTATGCCCCTTTCTTGTCTTATCCCTGTCTTAAGTCTTATGTAAGTTAATCTTGTGTCTATAAATAAATAATCCATTTTAAATTAGCCTGAATCAGCCATTATTAAAGAACTTGTGAATTGGAACAGCTTTTGGGGCGCTGGACACCTCAGTAACACAACTGCCTGCTGCCAGAGGCCTGGGCAAAAGGTGAGAGCTGATTTAAGCCTCCATCATCCATTCATAACAATGGGCAGAGCGGAGGCACGGCAGGGAAGGCACTGGGAGTGCTGGAGCAGCAGCGGGTCATGGGAGAGCAGCAGGAAGGTGAGCCCTGTGTGGGAAGGGCATTTCCATCCACATCAGCCAAAAACTGAGGTGAGGAGCACTGACAGGCTGGCCCAGTGTTCTGACCTCACAGAAATGCAGCTCTTCAGCCAAAAAGTGGAATAGTAACTTAGGATAAAAAATATCCCTGTTTTGTCCAAACAGAAAGCTCTGTTCCATCTGAAATGTAGAATTTATTTCTGAAATTACATTTTGTTTAATCAACCCCTCTTTTCACCTTTAAAGCTTAATTTTGGGAGGTCTAAAAATAGAGCATAACACAAAAGGGAAAATAATTGCATCTTTGACCCTCATTTGTGAATAATTTTGGTTCAATAATGATGGCTTTTTTGTTAATGACCTTGGCATACCTTGTTTAGGCACAGGGCATGTCCACTTCTGTGCTATGTAAAGCTCTAAAGTACCATCCTCTGCCTGTCCCAGTGGCATCACATCACAAAAATACAAAACTTTCTACTATATTTTCAGTACTCTGCCATTTTTTTTAAACCATACTGTGCCACAACATGAAGCATCTATTATTGCACCAGTCATAAAAGACCTCAGAGATTTGTAATAGATCGAATGTTGCTAACCCAGTCTGACATCAGAGGACTGAGGTCTAAAATGTTTCCTCAGAGGAACAAACGTCTGTAAATAACTGAATTGTGTTAAAAGGTCTGAGAGCAGCCACTTTACGACTTGTCCAGTGCCTGCTTTGAATGTGCTTCCCTGTAGAGGCTCCAGCAACATTTCATATATTTAACAGTTACTACGGAAAGAGATTTTTATCCCGCAGTAACTACTGTCTGGAGGCATTTTCTTGGAATATACTTAATTTAAAAAAAAAGCCTCAGGAGAAATAGCCCCATTATATTTCAAAAACAATTATTTCTGTCACAATTCTGCTGATACTTTATGGGTATTGCCTTGTACTCTTTGCTTAATACAGGATTCAGACTCCCTCTGCATTCAGGAGGTGTCAAGGGCCAGCAGGTGTCATTGTGGGCAAGGACTGACAAACCACAGGTTGCCATTTCACCATGACAGAACCCTCACTCTCCACACTCCATATTCTCTATTGCTATCACCAAAGTAACGAAGTATCTGAGGCGAAAGAAAGTAAAAAATCCAGTATCACCACTACGAATTCTTCTGTTCCAGCTGCTTTGCTTCTCACTTCGAATTACAATCCTCTGCATAGCCATAATATCCTAAACAATTGCATCAGAAGTGATTAAGATGTTACACAAAAATGAAGGATTATCAAACTGAGGGAATCCTGGCTGGAGTACAGACATGAACAGATGAGTAACTCTGATCCTGCATGGAAAATAAAGAAGTAAAATACATGTTCAACAAAATAAACTACCAGCTGCGACACAAATTAGAATTCCTCTCTTGACTTTCCTGGAGCTATGCTGATTTACATCAGGCAAAGATCTGTTCCATGGTTTAGCCTTGTCATGTATCATCAGTAGCTTCTTTGCAAATTATTAACTGTGTGCTGGAGGCCAGGAAGGCCAATGGTCTCCTGGGGTGCATGAGAAAGAGCATTCCCAGCAGGTCAGGGAGGTGATCCTGCCCCTCTGCTCAGCCCTGTGAGGCACATCTGGAGTGCTGTGCCCAGTTCTGGGCTCCTCAGGACAAGAGAGACACAGAGCTCCTGGAGAGGGGCCAGTGGAGGGTAACAAAGGGACTGGAGCATCTCTTATCAGGAAAGGCTGAGGGAGCTGGGCCTGTTCAGCCTCCAGAAGAGACGACTGAGAGAGGACCTCATCAATGTCTGTCAGTGTCTGCAGGGAGGGGTCAGAGCATGGACCAGGCTCTGCTGGGTGGTGCCCAGCAATGGCACACGAGGCCATGGGCAGAAACTGATGCACAGGAAATTCCACCTGGACATGAGGAAAAACTTCTTCACTTTGAAGTGACTGAGCACTGGAACAGGCTGCCCAGAGAGGGTGTGGAGTCACCTCACTGAGATATTCCGGAACCGTCTGGACACAATCCTGTGCCATGTGCTCTGGGATGGCCCTGCTTGAGCAGGGAGGCTGGACCAGGTGTCCCACTGTGGTCCCTTCCACCCTGACCCACCCTGTGATCATTTTCTGTGTTATTTCAATTGTCTCCTCACTGCATCATCAGTGACATTCTTCAACATACACACAGCCTCCTCCCTGACGTACTCAATTTCAGCCTTATGGTACAGTGACTGTCACATAAGACAGTCCTTCTTGAAAAATGAAACACTTCTAAACCAGAAGTTGTTTAGAGCTATACCAGTTATTCACCAAGGATCTGACATATTTGCTTTAAATAACTGTTCTTCCTCTTCTAAACCCTTCTGGGGTTTATCACATTTAGTAAGCAATACATTTTCAAAATATTTAGACTCCACTTGCAGCCCTTTTACCTTCCTGTGTCTACCAGTTCATGCTTCCATATAATGAGGCTGTGTGTTTTCTCCCTGAAAATACTCTGAGCAGCAAATGACAGCCTTTCATCTCCCTTGCATGGCTATCAGACTTCAATTTGCTAGCCAAAAAATGACTGCACGTCTCATTTACCACACACATTTAACCTATGCCTTTGTATTTTTCTCTCCCGGTTGACTGGAGAGACCACAAGGCAAAGACAGAGGACACAAATAGATGCCTGTACACAAGCAGTGTTCAGCACAAGATGCAAACTAGCAGCCTTCAGGTTTATGAAGGCAATTCTCCACAATCCAGCAACCATGAAGGCTCCACACTAGAGCTTTAGACAAATTTCTTACACCAAAGTCCAATACCTCAATACCAAATCAATACCCTCCAGGAAGTGCCTATTCTGTGTTTTACAACAGAGATGTTCAAACCATGCAATCCCTGAAAAAAGAAAACTGTTATGTGAAAAGATTATGACAGAAGTCAAAACCTGTCCTAGTTAAGGTTTGCCAACAGAAAACGACAGTAGGAGGGTATTTCTTGTGCATGTACAGCATGATGGCTGGCAGTGTCACTTGGACACAGACATCAGCTTGGCCAACAAGTCCAATTGTCTGCTCTCTCAGGCCATCACATTGTATAAACCAGTTCATACAGCCTCCTTCATACTTTTTCCCCCACTAACAATCCCTAGATAGTAGTTTGCCTTATGTGATGTGTAAAACTGAGTATCAAAAAGTGTCAAACCTTTGAGAACTTGTGCTTTAATAAGTTGCCTACCAGTACTTGTGAGGCTGCCATACACGTGTTGCACTACATCACATCAAGAGAGATGCTGTAAGGTAATAAACGGGAAGGATTGGCTTAAATCTTTGAGACCAATGTCACCCTTTTTAATTCATATGTTCAACATTCTAATTTCCTAAGGAGATACCTGTAAACAGGACCTTCTCAGGAGATCATGTTGGTAAAAGCCAGCTTGCACATGCTAGGGGGACAAAGGGTTACCTTGAAACTTTATACGTATTTACTGTGAATGGCACAAAATAATTTTGGTTGTCTACCAGCTGGAATTACTCCATGTAGACTTTTGAAAATATGCCTCCTATGCTGCACATTTAAGACTAAACTGCTGCCAGAATCATACAAGTGAAAGAAACTGCCCTGCTCCCTTGTACAAACCTCTGTATGGAAGGTGTGTGAGAGGATGAGAAGGAATAACAAAGGGCATCACCTGTGTGAAGTTAGACTGGGCTCGCTTTCTGTAGAAAAAAGTAGGAGATGATGCTCGGATTGTTTTGCCCCTGCTTTCCAGCACACTGGCATATGCTGAGCTTTATTGCTTCTGAAAGCACCCTTGCAGCCATTCCATGAGCCTTCACCATCTCCCAGTGACGCACTTCTCACTGCACATTAGTTGCTGTTGGAATCTCTCATGCGTACTTGGGCCTGGCTCAAGCAATGTTAAATATGGCCAAAAAAAAATGTTGTTGTGCTGATGGCGACATTATTCACATTACAACTGTGCCCAGAGACCCCGCCAGGCTGAACTGGACACTCCTGCCTGGCCCTCGGAGCACTCCACACTAACTGACCATGCAGAAGAAACAGAAGAGAAAAAAAATGAAGTTACAAAGTGTTGCTTAAAGCTCAAAACACATCTTTTGAATCATGGGCCAGTACCCTTCACCAAACCTGGTCCTTTCAGCCGGCATGTGCACTGAGCAATGAGACACAACACAGAGTAAAGCTGCTTTAAATCACATCTCAAAGATTTCTCCAGTGCCTGAGGGCCCTCAGAGCCATCGTCTTGGTGCTGCATCCACCACTTTTGACTCTCACTGGTTCTCCAGATGGAAAAACCTAAGGTGCAACTCATCTCATAGCCCCTCTGTGGACAGAAGTATGGAGCCTGTCAAATCCGCCCTGCTCCCACTTGTTTCAGACCCAAAATGGAAAGTGGGGGAAACTGAAGGTCCATGCTTGTTGTCTTTTTCATTCCTCAGGACCTGAGGAATTTAAACCACTTCCAATGGGGTAAAACCATTCACTCAACTCTGTTGTGTGGCATTTCATCCACAGTTCTGTTTCTAAGGGCGACAAAATCCCATGATGGAGAAAATGAACGAGTACTCCCATCCCGTTCATCCCACTGGACACGGAGGCTGACAGAAACAAATGCAAAGTAAATTGCCTATACATTATCAGACAAAGATGAATCCCACAACAAACAAGCATTAAATCTGCTTCCTTGCTGCCTAAACCCCAGAACTTCTGAGAAAGAAATAGCAAAAAAAAATGTAAAGGCATGCTGAATTATAGCCTATTTAGAGGCCTACTGTGCAAGAGGCTACCACACAAATAAATATGATGAAACCTACCCAGAAAATATGGGGTTTTTATTTCTTTTCAAAATGGGCTGAGGTAAATGACACTATTTTAACTCGTTCTGAGCTAAAATGGCCTGTCTCAGTGGTTCCTTCAGAAATGCCTTGCTTTTGTCTACTACCTGCACCTGTTCCAGAGCTGCCCTCCTCCTCACACGTTTGCAAGGGAAATGAGGAGTGTTACTGTGGTGAAAAAATGACACAACTCTGCACCTATATCATCACCCCTGGTTCAAGATATGAGGAACTGCTGCTTCCTCCACCACTGAGCACGCTGCTCATATCTTCTGCTGTATGTACATGTCAGTGCTGCCATCTCAAACTCAGAATATTTACTTTGCTTTCATATCCCACTTCGGCTGTGTCTTCAACTCCCCACTCATTCGCTTCTCAGCATCTGAATAGGCAAACACACCACAGTTCTTCTGGATCATCACTTAAGTCTCCAGTTCACTGACTAGCTCCTCCTGCTGATTTACAGGCTTAAACCTCGGTAACTACCACTGGGTTTGCAATTTCTAAAGCAATCTAATATCAAAGGGAGTCATTACATGAAAAAACTGTGCTTCCTTCAAATAAAACCCAAGGTTATTCAAAGGTACATAAACACAAACTCACTCCTGGAGGAGGCAGAAAATTAATTTCTGATCCATGCATAGTTTACCTAAGCTGCAGGATGGCAATTTACACTCGTACAAGATTGGACATCCACCCATTATTGCTGTTGCTTCCACTGTCTGACAATTTCCTCTTCAGCTTGTGCTGCTGGTATCCATGGCAGCTGTGCATCCCATTGGGGGCCTGCTGAAAACACCTTCCAAGAGGGGACACACAGAAAGTACAGACAGCGGGCAGAGGAAAGAAAATAACACCGGGTTTGGAAGGCAAAATGGTTGCACTTTGATATTTAATCAGAAAAGGCATGTTAATTAGAGACTTCCAAACATGGAATAGGTTAGAATACACAGATATAAATGATAATTAATGTATCACTAAAATAAATGCTAGAAGCCAAAGCCAGGAAACCCTCCAAACAATAATTCTGTCAATAATGGGTAAAGAGGGACTCCTGCATAATTTTTATGCCTTTTTCCCTACATTCTCCTCCTATACAGGCAATTGCATCATTAAGAGCCAGTCCAAATGCCATTTCACCACTGGTATCCAGAGGGTAGTGGAGAAGAGAGAAAACTCCAGGTGTTTTTTCCAGGGACTCCTTCCTTAATTCTAGCCACTACCAGCTTTCCCTGGACATAACTCAGTCGTACAGAGGAAACACAGAATTTTCCAAAAAATGTCACATCAATATCCTTCTTGTGACAATTATTTAAAAGTCAATATCTCATGTAGCAGGAGTGAAGTGACACGGGGGTCAGGGCTGGCTGGGAGCACAGGGGCAAAGCCGGACTTCAAGCATCACAAGTTTGAGGATTTGTTAAGGCCGGGAAAATGCTGGTATGTACAACCAAAACATTCACCAGTAGCACGGAAATCTCTAGGAGGCATTTCTAGTACAAATTAGAGCAAGGCATCCCTCAGTGCTGCACCACCTGAACACCTGCACTATTCATGTTAAAGGATAAAAATCTCCCCCCAAAATTTTATCATTAAGCCCAAATACTATTCTCCCAAACTTCCTCTTGCAGTAAAATCTAGTGGAAGATGTGAAAATAAATATCTGACAAAACAGCCGCAGAATAAGAGGCCATTTAAAACCTTGCCTAGTTCATAGAAAGAGACCTATTGATTAGAGTACGTGATTGATCAAGTTGATCAAGGCCCAAACCAATGCCTTGTATGGTTATTTCTGGCAGATATTTCTTTTAAATCTTCCACTAGAATAAACTGCAACAGGAAAATTCAAGTTCTGTATTTCACACATGAGGCAATTGAGGAGTTCCAATCAACAAAGTCCTTGAAAACCACAGAAAACTTGTCACTAACTGTGAACTTTTGAGAAATAAAGCTGGGTATAGCAACTGCTGTTGCCACTACTAAGATGTAAATCAGCAATTTCATGGAGAGAATTAATAACAAAACAAAGCAAACATGTTATCACGATGTTTGAGGGAGTGAATTTCTCTCCACGTTATTGTTTCTATAAATAAACAAGACCAGAGAGAAAAATACACTTTTTGAGAAATTATCCTGATCAGCAGCTACTTTTAAACTGTGAAGAAAAATACCCCTGCAGTAATTCTCACGAATGCCAATTAATTTTCTATAGCAAATCTCAACAAATCTACAGGATCCAGGAGCAGCTTGAACCTTTTGAGCTGAGGCAGACTGTAAACCCCAGCCAAATTCTTGCTCTGGAAACCCCCACATCTACCCAGGGGTGAGATCTAGTGTAGTCCCAAGGTCCAGGAGTCCTTGAGTCATGATCTTCCTTCCGAGGTGCTCATTAGAAAATGCTAATCCTTTTTATGGGGAGGCAGCAAAGTAGAAGGAGAACCATTACTTTGCTGCTTCCAACAGCTTTACTACTAATTTTTGCATTCCTTTTCCTCCTATTTCATTTTTATCTGTTTTGAATTGCCCACGATTAAAGCAGTAAGATTAAAAAAACCCAAAAACTTGCTTGAGTTACAGAAAACAAAACAAAACAAAAAAATTCCCACAGCTCAAAGAAACAAACTAAAAAAACAACAAAAAATTACAAAACCCTTGCCTGAGAGGAAAATGTGTAGAACTTTTTACTTCTGCTTGGTAACTCATGGACTACAGGAGTGATTAGCCATTAATTATCCATTAATAACAGAACTCTTTTATCATCTCAAATGGGATGGTTGCTTAAACTTGGGAAAAGCCTTTTGGGAACAGTACCTTATCAACAGAAAGTTTGGGTTTTCAATTTATAATCTGTTAAACTAAGGCCAGCATTTTCTGCCCTCAAAATAAGAGAAAGTAGGTTTTCTTCCCTGTCATTTCAGATTCTGAAGTTGTATGGTGCCTCTTTTAGCCAAATCTCTCCCTTCAATATTTGAATGGGCAAGGCTTTGGCCTGGTTGGATTACAAACCAATCAATAGCAATGTTTCTGCACCTTAGCTAGAAAAGAAGAAATTCCACAGTGAGGTCTCTAGGGCAAATGCCAGTATAAAGCAAATTTAAAAACCACCGCCACCAGAGCTGAAAGTACAAGCCAAAAAGTTTCTTTTCTATGAGCTTTTCTGACACTGAAATGTTCAATAAATGCCAACAGATAAGAATATCTTGAAACAAACTTATTTCGAATTCAAATATTTGAACAAAGCACTGCATTTTATGTGGGTTTTTCCTACTTGTTTTTGCACCACAAGAAGTTCAAGCCTCCCAGGCAATTGTTATATATTAAATCCATGGACAAATGGGGCTTGCACTCAACTTTCTCATTCAAAAGGAAAAATGGTAAAAGTCTAAGCCTTGCATTTCAAAACTTCTAGTCTTCCTGTTGAAGCTGGAAGACAGCTGAGATCACCTCCTAAGGCTTCACGAGAGGAAAACCACTTCAGGCTGAGAGTGTTTGGAAAGCTGCTCCTGACTGCTCCTCGAGCTGTTCCCCAGCTCCTCTGTGTCACGTGCATCTGCTGTGTGAGCTCTCTGCTCACCTTCTTCACCAGCACCACTAATCCAGTTAAAGATATTTCCCAGCAGCCCTCCTTCCTCTCACTACAACAAAACATCAGGTCCTTGGGATGTTCTCAATGGTCCTGAAAAACTCCAGAAACTCATGAGCAGTGGCTGTGACAAATCCTGAATGCCAGCTGCTGTGGTTGAATTTGAGTTTCTATCTTGCACCGCTTCCTAAGCCTGGGCTTCCATTTCTGCTTTTTCCTGCCTGCAGGAACAGCAAAGTAGTTCCCAGATCTTCAGGAAGCCTAATCAATTAAACTTGAGTAATTCGTGTCTTTAAAACACCTCAAGATTATTAAACAGCAAACAGTGTAGAGCTGCATCGAGAGGTTGTGTTACCTGGACTATATTTGAAGAGAAGATGTGTGAAAGTATTAAATAAACAACACCACAATTTAATACTAAAAAGCAGCACAGTTAGAGTTATTGCAGCCTGAGGTAACAGATAAACAATCAGTATTCCACCCAAACAGATATACTGTAGTAGAATTACTGAAATTACAATACCCAATGCTGTTCTTTGGAGAGAACTTTAATGCTAGGAAAAGCTCTTTTTTACGCAAGCACTGTCTTGTCTATAAAGTTAGCACAAACACCCTGCTCAAATACATAACCAATTATTTTAATCAGATACTCCAGCAAACCACCCCCTCAGCCATGTACATTATACCCAGAGACAGCACTGATAAGTGCTCATCACAAAATGCTAATTGCATTCCATTAAAAATACTCAAACAGCCTATATGATTTCAAATATTGCATGCTATTTCTCTCTAATTGGTCCAAAAGGAATATTTTCCTTTACCTTTGGTTTCTATGTGAACTTCAAAATTGTTCTGGAACTTGACAAAGACAAACACTTTGATGTTTCTTTGCGTTAGGAAAATCTTTACCCAATAAATTACAATTATGTAAATATTAGCCCCTCTAGGGTATAAGTTCCTCTTTGAGGCATAAGATGATTAGAGCATAAAAAATTATTAGATTTGTCCATGACCACGCTATACTTTCCTTCCTCAGGAAATTCTGTTATCAAAGACTTTAATCCTATTCCCACTAAAGCAAGTAAATTTGGCCACTGAGTCAAATGGAAAAAGAATTCATTTCACCCATTCAGGCAGTCCCCTAAAAGCCTGGATGATAGTAACATCCTTGGCATGAATATTTAGTTCCAGTTTTTAACACCGTGCTTTCACAGTCGTGAATGATTTCACTCATTCCCTTTCCACCGACGTGAAATCTCAAGCTTTCCCAAAAAACTGCAAAATGCTGCTAAACCCAGCCGGCAGCTGGACAGGCAGCGTGCAACAATCACATCTCGTGGGAGGTGCAGGGGGATTGCCTGGTGCAGGGGCAGCACACAGCGCTGCTTTTGCCATCAGTGCTCAGTGGGTGATGGCCTGATCTGATGCCTGCAGGGCTCCTGCAGCGATTACAGGATCTGTGTGAGATGGGCACCCGCGGCTGCGGAAGGAGGGGATGCACATGGAGCAAAACAGGTTGGTTTCTGCAGCCCTGGTTCCATCACCGAGTCCTTTCTGTCCCCTTTGCAAAAGGCACGGTTTGTACTCTGCTCCTGGAGGCTTTATATTAAGCCTAAGAGTCTGTTTAGGTAGCAAGCAGTTTTCTCTGTTCCATCCTTTGCTTGTGTGATTATAAAAGGCTCCAACAGAGCTTAACCTCGTTTCCCTCAGAGCAGACCAGCTGGTTTGTGATTTGGTGGAGCTGTTTCCCTGTGGGTTTTCTCCTTGTTGAAGACCATAAGACAGTCAGTCTCAAGGAATGCAAAGGAAGACAGTGCCTCTCACCAGCAAGCACAGTGGATTTGAGCTTGTTTGTAGACACACCAGGCTCCAGTGACGGAAGGAGGAAGCATTATCTGAAATTTAAGGATTTATCTTCGAAACCCGAGGCCAGAGAATATAGCCTCCTGAATAATTTACACATGAATGTTCTGAAACACATTTAGGAGAATGAATTAGGGTAGAGAGCGGTGTGGAATTTTTGAGAAAGCTTTTTCTTTTATACACAGAATAAAACGGAAAGTGAATGGTGTTACATGATCATATTATGATACAGAGCATATACCCACTTTGCCAAAGGGTTATGGTAACTTAAGTGTCTAGCACAGAAATAGGTGAACATGCCAGATTCCAAACATGTTGAGAAGCTTTTGAACCATTTTCCAGGAGGGAAACTATGATTCCATAAGCTTGAAGTCTTGTCACCTGCTTTCAGCCCATAACACCTGCTTGAAATATTTTTTATACATACATGCCAGCATGAAAATAATGTATTTCTTCAGCAGCACAACAGTAATTATCTAGAACTTTGGGCAGTGCTGATGGGCCTAGAAACATCATAAAGCGTTATGGGAGTATTTGATGTTCACACCCTCAGCTGAGGGCTCTTGCCAGCCCACCTGTGTAACACAAGTTTCACTTGTATTTCTATTACATCTATATTACGTTACACACACACACTGATATGTGCATATATGTGTTTGTTACACACAGATTAATCTTGTTTCAACCCCCCTCAGTGCTACATTCTTTTCATACACAGAATTGCTACTTATGAAGGTAATTAGACTTCACCAATGCTCACATGAAGAGATTAAGCCAGTGGTGTCTGCTGACTTTAAGTGCAACTCCAGGTCATTTGAACCTGGAACTTACCATTTCTGGAAGTATTACCTAAATATCTGAAAAAAAAAAAAAAAGTTACAAGTTTTGCCCTGCTTTTCTGGGGGAAAAATCCCTTTCAGCAGAGAGGGATAGGTGAATTCCTAAGGGCTGCAGAGGAACTCTGGGAACAAGGATATTCTCCTGCTGCCAGAGGTGGGCAGGTCTGGCTCTGCCCCAGCCCACAAACTTACTGAAGTGCCAGTTGTAACTGATCCATGCACTTGAGTACAAAGGAGATTAAATTTTCTTTCTAGTCTATTGAATACGACTCAGTCGCTCAGCTTCCTTTTGTTTTTTTAAAGGTTTTTGGAGAGAAAGAGTACAAAAGCTCTGCCAATCATGTTTCCTTTATCTTATCCCATACCCTCCTTCATACAACAGAAGCTGCAAAATATCCTTTTCAGCTTGTTTACCTGAAGTTTCACAAAATCCATACCATTCTGAAAGCCTAAAAGCATTTAAGGAGAACGTCTTTGTAAAGCATTGCTAAAGAACACAAATACACTTTCACAGTGGCCTGTAAGTACCTTCCTTTACTAGGTGAGGTTAGGATGACAAACGTGTTACAAAATTTTGTCTTGACAGCCTTTTCTTAGGTTTTTCACCTTTCCAGTGCTGCAAAGCAAAAGCACTGTCCAAGAGAACCCTTCTAACCTCGGGAAACATGGCTGGGCATCATCCAGAAAGGATTTATTCTCCCCTAGAGAAATGACTGCGGGTACATTCAGATATTTGTACACCATTCAAACAGAGGATTTGCTCACTCTTAATGCTGAGTCACAAAGCTGACTGAGATTCCAGCTCCAGACTTTGGCCCAGTCAGTCCAGCACAGAGAAATACACGACATGCACTGAAATAAACTGCACACTGCTATTACTGCTGCTAATACAGCTGCAGCTTAACTCCACTCTTACTGAGGGTAATGTATTATTCTGTAACTGATTTCAGCCCCTTCCAGTGTGGCCATTGTAGGTTAAGGCATGATTCAACAGGGTTAGGGAAAGGAAAATCAGGATCTGCTACTTATTTTGTGCCCTTCATTAGCATCTCAAAGAGAAGCAGAACAAAATGAGCGGCTTAAGCAAAATAAAATGTTTGAAAGCATTTTTTCATTTTTCCCCTTTCTTCAGCTTGATGGGGATCTGCCAGAGCATTACACTATAACTACTTGCACATGGCCTCTATTAACAAACTGTTCTTAATTTTAACATTTTCAGCAATGCTATCACATGTTTAAATTGCTTTGGAGGCTCTCCAACCAGTTTGAATGGTATCTGATCTTAATCAACTTTTCTCACCCTTTTTCAAAGAGTTGTTATTGCACCAATGTACAGCTTTGCAAATATTATGGCACCTGTTTGGACTTTTGCAAAGAAGAAAAGGACACATTTAACCAGCACACATTTCTAATTTGTGGTCTTCATCAAATCAGCATCAAAAAAATGCTAGTATAAAAATTAAAATAACTAAAAATCAATTATCTCCTTTATGGCTATTCATCATTCTTGAGAAGTTACCTCCTCACTTATCACTTACAAAATTCAGGACCTGCTTTTCAAATGTTAAGGCTGTTTTTCCATAACTTTCCTCTCAGCAGTGCAGCTTTTCCTCTGCTGGTGATTTTCAGCTAAAGCAAAATATCAAAACTACAAAAATAAGAACGGCTGGTTTGGACCCTATTCTCTCTTCCTCTTTACAGACAACAGAAGAAATTTGACTTTCAGACAATTTTATCTATTCTTATATATCTGGTAGGAAATCTTTGTTACTATAATTATCTCAAGACAACAGACCAATATAAGGTAATGAAAGAAATAATTTAAGATCCTGCTGAGAGCAGACAAAACTCAATTCCCCAGTACAGGCAGGCAGCTAAAAACCTGATAAATTACTGCTGTATGATATATCTTTCTTAAAATTTGAAGAGAATGGACCAAAAGCAGCACTAAGAAGGCTGTTGTGATGCACGAGTTGGAAGGAAAAATAACTACATTAGAAATGTTCCAGATCCCTTTCAGCAGTGGAAATTAATGGAACATTGTCAATTAGCCTGAAACACTTAGCTTAATGTATTTGGAATTTGCATGATGGATGGTTTATGTAACTCCATAACAAAGCTCAGCACGAGAAAATTGTTCTGAAACTATGTTCCTCACAAAGGTGAAACAAAAAAATCCATATATACACACCTATATAACATTTCCCAGGGATAAAACTGGGCATTTCCTTCTGTATTTAGGCTTTCAATTATTATCCAGAAGTAAAGCCCTTGCTAAAAAGTCCATAGGAACAATCTGAGTAGCAGTTTCACAGCACACACTGCCCAAGCTTAATGTGGTTGTGGCTGTGACATGGTTGTGACATGTGGTTGTAACCATGTGACATGTGGTTGTAACACTCTGAGAAATGGGTTCTAGATTTCAGATCTCTAAGCATGCACCCTGCTGTCACACCTGCATGAGCTGCAGCCAGGCAGCAGAGGTGCTTTTGGTCATCACCATCCTGTTCTCTTCAGGTAGAGCCATCAGATCCAAAACAGATGAGTGAAAAGGCAGTGCAATGAGCTGCACTGAGACTCTAGCCCCTGGGCAAAGGTCCAGCATCTGACTCAGGAATTGGTTCTTGAAAAGTGAAGGAGAAAATTGCCCATGCTTATAACTCTCTTCTTCCCGTAAAACTGCAATAAGAGCCCCCGTGGTAGTGCTTCTCCTGGACTAAAGATTGGTTTGTGCGATGAAAACAACTTGTGAGTTTATGAAGAACATCTTGTGACCCAAATGCAAACATCTCAACAGAGAGTTGTTTTGGTTTTTAGTGGGTTTTTTTTAGTTTGGGATACAGGGAACTTTAAAGAGATCCCATGTCACTGCAGCATCTCTAGACTAATTCAATATCAGTGTATTCCCCTGATGCAAGTTCAGCTGTCTATCAAACTCCTTATGGAGCAAGAAGTCAAATGCATAACACATTTTAAAAGTATAAACTATTCATCAGCAGGCAAGACCTCCCTCAGGGTGCTCATTAAGAAGCCACATACTGGTACAGTTGGAGTTGTAACTGCATGTCTTGTCTCCACTCTTTCAAGATTTTCCTTAGCAAAAGATGGAATTAAACCAAATTTACATTCTTAAACTTACTCCCGCTTTCTGTTGAAAAAAAAAATAACCTTCTTTTTTGATCTGAACTTTATGTGAGTCCCTGACAAAACCTTTGTCAAATCAAACTTTTTCTTGAGCATCTGGCATTTGTCAAAAGTACAGCTCCTCCCTTTTTCATTAATTCTGTGTTAAGGGTAAAATGAATTCTGTGCAGTTTCTTGAGCTTAGACCTCCCCCACAAAAGTGATCAGTGACCTGGAAAATATAAGAAAACCTAGAGAGAGCTACAGATGGTGCTTCTGTGGCAGTCCAAAATGTTTAAAATCACCCTCCTCCCAGAGCCAAACCCAAACAAAAATAAAGCATCAGATGCCATTGCATATATCGGAACTGCACACTCAGTTTGTCACTTTTATTCATAAAATTAAATCATAGTCAGGTTACGCAGAGCAAGACACCTCCACCCCATCAGGTTCCATCTGTTCCCTTGGAGGAGAAGCTGGAGCTAGGGGGGTACGGAGTTTCCAGGAGATTTGTTAGCACTGCCTTCTCCCTGCTTTCCCCACAACCAGGATATTCCTGCAGTGGGTGCAGAAACTCCCCAGAAACTTCTTCAGAGAGCATAGACCATGGGACAGAGAGGCCAGAGGGGGAGGGACTGGCAGCATGTGGGATGAGTTGCCAAGGGGAGGAGACCAGGAGAGTTTCAGGTGCAGACAGAGTGGTCCAAGGAGAAGGCAGATGGGCACACCTTGACAAGGACTCTGCAGGGGTGTGGAAGAAGGAGCTGGAGGAGATGAGGCAAACACCGAGACTGATATCTAGCCAGCTTCAAATTCAGAGTAAATAATCCTCTATTCTTTTTATTTTGTTACCCGTATACAATTAAAATATCAATCCTCTCACTTCCAAGCAGGGAACTTCAGAATTATGGCTTACTCTGGACAAGAGCCCTGCTTCCAAAGGTATTTAGACTTAAATAAATTTGGTATGGTTGCTGAAAATTTTATTTTTTAAAACTTCGTAGCAAACATTCATAATGTACTCCTTCCAAATGGGCCCAAAGATGGTGAAAGTACTGTTTTCTTAGCTGCGGATTTGAATTCCATATTTAATAGTGACATTTACTAAATATTAATTTGAAAATGCATAATTTATACCAATGGTTAGCACAGGTGAATAGTTCTGTCACTCATGACCTCTGCTTGAGCACTTATCACTATTCATACTCACTTAGTCAAGGGAAGGTTTAATTTTGTAACTCTTCATTGTGCCCAAGTTTCCCAGTTTAGCACCCACTCATGTTGGCAATCAGTAGGTGCCCCTGGACCACACCTGGAAGCCACCAAGAGCCCAGGGCAGAAGGAAACCAGCCTCTCTCCCCTTTATGTCTTTGGAGACTGAGTAGAGCAATGGAAAAACCTGCAGAAATTCATGGCTGAGAGGCAGTGTGAACAGTTTTTATGACTGCATTAACCAGAACTGGTTTTACGAATGCCCCAGGTCCATTTCTGTGCTGAGCCAGGCCAGGCTGAACCACCTTTGGCAATGATTTATATTAATCTATTTGATGCTGCATTGAAAGGACTGACAATGG
Organism: Falcunculus frontatus; assembly: GCA_013398115.1. Lineage (NCBI taxonomy): Eukaryota > Metazoa > Chordata > Aves > Passeriformes > Falcunculus > Falcunculus frontatus. The sequence continues at coordinate 136,348 of VZRV01002982.1, forward strand.
TCACTCAGACAGTAACTAACAAAGGAGTTGAAAAAATAGTTTTACTCGAGCCAATTATTTCTTCTCACTTTGCAGTTACTGAGGTGTAGAAGACAGTATGGGACACGGATTTTTAGAAAGGAATTACCAGGAGGCAGATATGTAAGAATTGACTGGTGCAAAGGCACTTATTGAGCTGCAGATGTGCATCAGTAAATGCACATTATTAACCTGAACAAAGCAAGAGAGACACCTGTGAGCTCCCTGGTCAGTGCTCCTGGCTCCCACCTGCCTGGCCAACACGATCAGAACAGTGCAGAAAATTCCCTGGCCTGCACAGACCTCTAAATAACTGGGAGTTTTTGTCTTAGGTCCTCCTGCACTTCTAGGAACTGTTTGTGATACAGAGAATACTATTTCCTTATGTTAGCAGGTGATGTACAACATTCATATTGGATGAAGCACTGAAGTCAATGTGAATTAAGAGTTTCCAGCATTTCATCAGGTGAGATGTCCTGAACATGTTAAACAGGTATTAAAATCTCATCTGCAGTCTTGAGTATATATACATAAGCATATAAATAAAAAGCATTCCCAGTCACTTGCTTGTAACTGCAGTACAAATACCAGAGGGCAACTGTCAAATGAGCAGATTAAAATTGTGTATTCTGCTCATTTAGTCCATTTCCTACAAAAAATTAAGGAAAACACCAGGAAAAAGCCCAGCAGCAGAGTTTCACTTACAATTCCCAGTCTTCCAACTGTGGTACTACACACACACAGCAAATCTCAAAAAGGGTCTGCTTAATAACAAATTATTTAAGCTTTAGCATTTCAAACATTGCTATCTCCCAACTGTAAGGCAATTATGAAAGGCAACTGAGAATATCTTTGCAAATGTGTTTTTAAACTTGTAAGCAGTTACACTGACATAAAACTGATGCAGTGCCAGTGAAATCAATTAAGTTTGATGGGCACAAAGTTGGAGAAGAATCACAATATTGATGTCCAAAAGTTAACAAGAAGATAAATCTTATTCAGCAAATATCAAGCATTATCTTAAACCTTTTTGATTTCCATTTTCAAAATTTTAAAAATACTCTGTGGCACGTGGCAAATGATCAGCAACAAATGCCTCAAACCGAGAAGCCAAACAGTTCAGTGCCGTAACTTCCTTGCTTTAAAATTAACAGTCAGTGAAATTGAATCACGTGTTCTTAACTTGAACTGTAATGGAAAAGTTCCTGTAATATACACATGAAATAATGGTCTTGAGTTGGAAGGATTTGCTGGTGATTTCAGAGTCACTTTCTGCAAGCTGAAATTGGAAAAGCACCAATAGCACCAATTTTCTTCTTTTATTTTCTGTCTATAAAAGATTTCCATCAATACTGGACCAAGAAAATAAGTTAAGAACATACCTAATAAACCCCAAAATAGCTAGAAATATGTAAATGAACACACAAAACCAAAAATATGTAAATGAACACACAAAAACAAAAACCATTTTCTTTTAAAAAGTGTCTTAATGTATTTGCTTAATTCCTATTCAACCCTCTCTGAAACAACACAAATCTGAACTTCTGGCCTGTAGATTTTGGCCTGAGAGCTGCACATCACTTCTCAGAGAACTGAGAGCAGAAGGTGATAGCAAGAGTTCAACGTCCTCTTCCACTTCTGTACTGTACATTACTAAGATATAAATAGGAAAAAGAAATATTTTGCAGACCAGTATGCAACAAGCAGAAATGAGTCCACCATCTCTGACATACTCTGGTCCCTGACGTCCACAAATCTTTTCATCTAAGACACAAAATATGTAATGAGCCAATGGAGTAAGTGATGAAGATCAAGGGAATAGGCATCAGATTTTAGCTGAGATTATCTGCATGCAGAATTCCCAAGAAGAATGATCCTAGTGCTGAGTAGTACAACGTTTATTTGGAAATACAGGCAGTATTACTTCAGTCATGAAGAAGAGCTGCTTGCTCAGTCTCTGCAACTTCTTCCACAGCAGCCCAAAATGACTAACACATAGGCAAACTCTAGGAAATGTCAGATAGTTGATATGTAATCTGCCCTGAAATAAGTGAACCGTGTGAATTTCTCTGCAGTCTAATAGACTAAGTAGTGTGAAGTACTGTTAGAAAAGCAGAATCTCGAGTTTTACACCAGAGTTTTTTGCTAGTTTATCAGCAAGTGAGACTAATGGCACTTTTTCTAGCTCCATTAGGCCACACACCACACTGCCATAACCCAATTTGCAGCAGAGGTGACGGCAGAGTCAGCACGGATTCTCCATCTGTCTCGTCAATGTGTGATCCAGCCCTTGGCACTCACCAGTTCCTCCCTCCCACTGCTAATGAGCAGGAACTGTACCTGGGGCAGGTAAATGCTGTGCCCTTCCTACCAACAAGCACAGGACAAAAATCATGCCCAGACCAGGGTGCATCCAGCAGGGAGTCTGTACCCAACCCAGTCTCTACCTGGGTTTTTCAGGTTTATAGGAAATTGACCGAGAATTGAGCATTTCTTTGGGGGCTGGCAGGCAGCCCAAAAGCAATCCCCCTTTTCCAAAGTCCTGCCTTTCCAATGTGGCTACTGCCCTCCCATTCCACTCCTCTCCACTCCACAGCCCTCGGCAGTACCACAGCAGCTCTGGAAGACACGCCTGGGAGAAGAGTACACAGCAAACTGCCTTGTGCTGAGTGTCTCTGACACTTCAGATCCTGACACTGCTCCAGTTTTCTGAGATCCTGATGTAGCTGAATCACTTAGTAAAGCTTTTCAGGCAAGGGAGAGGAGAACAAGGTGGTAAGAGGGTGCTCAAGGAAATTTTCAGGAAATGTTAGTAACATTATTGTGATGCACTCTCTCAGCATCCTGTGATGTGTAGCTCAGGCAAATTTTGAGACAGAGAACATCTTTGTATTTAGCCTCAAGAGAGTTCCTCGCCCATTAATTTCTTTGATCTGCTCTTGAAAGCTGTGTAAGCTTTCAGAATTTGTCATCTTATTGGAAAGGTTTTCACTGCCTGATTGCATTGGGTGAAGAACATAGAAGTAAAAATGAAGATTAAGTTTCTACTGTGGGCTTATTTTCTCTGAGTGTTCCTTCTACACCTTGATCATCTATCAGCCTTACACTCTAGCTTCCTAATTCTGATGTATTTGAAAAAAAAATTGATTTATTATTCACCTTTTTTTCCTCTTCCCTGTCTTGTTCTTTTATATTTAACTTGTTGGAATCCACCAGCCATTGTATCTTTCCCTTTGAACACAGATTTACCTCTTGGCAGGGTATTTTCTTGCTTTTTACAGTTCCCTTATTCTGCTCTTTAACAATGACACTTTATTTCTGGGTTTGTTTTTCAAAACACTTTGATAAGTAGGTTAATTCTGTTTTTCTGGGTCAGCATCCTTGGATAGTCCCCATTCTGCCTACAAGATATTTACTTTGGTTTCAAAACAATTCCACATCCTTTTAAGTGCTAAGTGTCAGCATTTTAATCACTTTTTTGAATTCAGATAAGCCTGTCCCTCCTGCAAAGACTTCCACTTCTCCAGACGGCTCTTTAACGTAGATGAAATTGTTCCCCTCACCCTTGTGGGCTCTCTCCCACATTTCCAGCTGCACATGGAGACGAAACCACTCCATCTCCTTACCTGTGTTTGCTTCCAAAGGGAACTACAGGTTGAACACTGCAGAAAAGAGCGAAGTACAGTGTGAAAAAAATCTCATCTCAACCCTCAAGTGGCCTGTGATTGTACGGGATAATCCCAGATTAACCACCCCAGTGCAGAATTAGCATCATTTGGGTGAGTTTGTCCAAGCCACGACACCAAGAATTGCGACCTGTTTGTGCCAATTTTTGGCTGCCTTTGGAGGCAAATCTTTACCCTTTTTTCAACCACCAAGCCAAAACAGCCTCTGAAGATTTATCTCAAAGGACTGCTAATGAGTTGCAGTCCACCAAATATGACAGTGCCAACATCCCTACCTACCAGTTTTATGGGAAAAAAAGGAGATAAAACGGAGTAAAGAGCAGTTTGATGCTTATTAGAAACAAATTACACTCTGAACAGTTCATGCAACACCTTAATCAACAGGGAGAACAATGGCAGATGAGGGTAAAATTAAGCCCCATGTCAATAAATATTAAGCAATCTTTCACTTGTTTCAAAACAATGGCTTTAACGTCACTTTCATGGAATGAAATCATTATTAAAAATATTGCTCTGTATTTCTTTAGGACTCTAAAAATCTACAGTGCTACAGGATGGATCTAAAGAACGCATTTTCCCACCACTACACCTATGAATTTTAGACATCCTTATCAACTCTTTGTGCTGATTCAACTGCTCCTAAACAAGAAATTATCCCAAACTCATCCTGCTGCTTTGAGCAGAGCTATTTTCACATTCGTTTCAAATGTTCTTTCCTTAAATAATCATTACAATATGAAATGAAGAAAAAGATGGAAGAAAAGTTCAAGCTCTCACTGATTTTGATTTAATGTGCTCGAAAGTCCCTCATGGTACATCCAACACGTGAGCAGTGATTGGATTAAATTTGGAGTAAATTCTCCCAAGCAAATGCAACATTTGGCAGATACTGAAATGTCATTTGTGAGATAGCACTATCAGAATAAAAAACACACAAAGGAAAAAATGGGGGAAAATACATCAGGGTCTGTGCACACAGAATAATTCAATATATTGTCCTCTCCATCTGCTTTATTACAGCAACAAGTAGCTGAATAGGCAGAACTGTGCTTTGCTACTCTTATCCTCTTTTGTTGGCCATTTTATTTATTTTGCTGTGATTTAAAGGTCTGAGTTTGTGGACACAAGCAGCAGCAATGCCAGTAACACTTCCTGCCTAAGTTTCAGTCCCACCAAACATGAGAAAATTATTATAGGGGGTGCTCCAGATTTCTAAAACATTATTAAACCATGCTGAATCTGTGCACAACAGTGCCTTTCCCTCCATCCTCTCATGAGTTTCATAACATGGGTGGGTTTTTCTTGCTATCAAGAGATTTACCTAATCTTTTTAAACACAAATGCTCCCAACCACCCTTACTCCTGCTGCAGATGCCTCAGTGTCCTAGAAGACACGACAGGGAATATGTGGGGTCCTCTCAGAACAAAGTTGAGCACCTGGGTAATCATCAAAACCCCCCTACTTGCACTCAGGTTAATTTCTCCCATTTCTGACTTTGTTTCATGGGTACTGTCTAGAATAATGCCAATAATACAGAAAGGATTTAAAATATTTGAAACTCAAATGACTTCTATGGTGCTCAAAGAAATTTCCTAAAATTTTCTTAGACAGCTCTCAAGAAACGCTAAAATATGAAGAAAACACAAGTAGATCGTGTGCTAGAGCCAAAGGGCTCCTGCAGAGCTTGTGCTGGATGGCTTTCTAGGATTCTGCAATAAATACAAGTTAAAGAACTAAAAAAGCAAAGATTAGATCATGTACAGCAAAATGAACTACAGAAACTGGGATTTTGGTATTACACCCTAAATTAGAACAAAGGAGTAATCTTTGATCTATTAACCCACTTGCCTTGATGATGAGTCTACTTCTTAGTTCTGTACTTTCCCTGAAGAAAAGTCCTGTTGTCCCAATAAATCAAATACTTTTGAGTCTGTTTTAATTCAGAACATTTTTTGCCTATTTTTTTGATTCACATCTCAAGTAAACAGGCTTGTTTTCATGATGAGTGCTAACAACAGTCCCCATCAACACAGCCTTTTATAGACTAGATACAGCTCTCTGCTGCCATTCAATATTATTTGTTCATTTTAAATAATGAATGTAGCTTACCAAATGTTGAACAACTTTAAAATGCTTTATTAGTCTTCAGAGTTTTGCAATGCACTTAGGAAAAAAATCAGATTGTTTAAAAATATATATATAAATGTGATGCCCCTTTCAGTATATATTTCTATTTAACAATTCCAATTTTTCTAGCAGTAGAAGGCCATGATTATTTAATTAATAATAACTCAAAAAGCCAAAACATGTTTATATGATGATATGGGTCTACATTATGCTGAAAAGATGGTTAAGAAATGATGTCTCTTGCTCACCATAATGGTTTCCATCGGATATTCAGTCACATCTGCACGTGCTTTATTTATTTATAGAAAATATCAGCACTTGGTGGCATTGCAGATAAAATGCAGGTACAGGAGGGTGAGATCAGATGGGTTTTGTGGAAGAGTCCTAAGGATGAAGCAAAGAAGAGTTCTACATACACCCACTTAAGAGAATGCAACTGGTTCAGTGCAGGGCTTCTTGACAATCTGGTTTTTATTTCTTGCTGGGTCTGCAGAGAAAAAGGCCCAAGAACATTTGTGAGGCCTAAACTCAAGTCAGCAAGGATTGGCAAACAAAGAAGCTGCCACATTCTTCCTTAATTTGGGCAGTTCATCCTCAAACACAGACCGTGTTTTCAGCTGCCCGACCTCTGCCCAAGGTTGGGACTCTCATGTGAGGTGGTGCCTCATTCAGGGAGGTGAGAAGCAATCACAGGGTTTAAACATCCCCAGCCTGGAACACTTGTGAAAGCACCACTCCTTTAGAGAACCTTAAAATTCCAATGGAATTTCTAAGTCTAATAGAAATAGAATAGAATAGAATAGAATAGAATAGAATAGAATAGAATAGAATAGAATAGAATAGAATAGAATAGAATAGAATAGAATAGAATAGAATAGAATAAGCCTATTTGTGTTGCACTCAACAATCAAATATTCTTGCAATAGTTTTGGGGGGTTTTTTTCACATTCAGAATTTAATTTTTCCTGAATTTTTCCGCGTTCAGGCTCTACTGGAGTCCAGCTACTTCTGCCAGAAGGAACGAATGAGGCTTCTCTTTTCTTTCTATCTTACAGAAAGATCAACTATAAAATTCCTCCCGGACTTTTACCTTCTCCCTCTTTAGTTCTCCAACTCCATGTGATTTTAATATCAGGTTATTTTCGCAGCTAATAACAGAAGCAAGGTTTAAATGTTTTTTTACCCAAACATGAAGAAAGCTAAGCAGTTTGTGAACAAAAGGTTGAACCATTTTTATAAGACATATCTAATATTCTTGAAGATTGCAAGTATTTGAGGCATAGGTATGCTGTAATATATCTGCTCCTATCTGCTTCAAGTTAATAAAACTGAGGGAGCCAGATGTCTTTGAGATGATAGCAGATTTTCACTGCCAGTAACAATTAAGCCACAGCAGGGAACTCATGGGGTAGGAGAAAACTGTAAAATTAAATTTCAAGTGCCTACAAACTAATCATACATTTGAAGCATACTCCACCAATATAGTTTTGAAATCATTGTTCTGGCATATTATTTTTTTATCAAAGAAAATACAGATATCTGATGAAGAGAGTTTTAATTAAAAAATCTTGGCGAGACACCAAGGCTTAGTCCTTCAAAAGAGTATTCTTTAAAAGCTCAATCTCAGGCCAAAAATGTCACCACAGAAAGAAAGACACAAGCATACAAAGATCTTGACATTTTAAGGGAGAATCTGAGAGCATATGGGCAAAACTGGGGGGATTTTTAAAAAGCCCGAATTAAAAATGTGTTGTTTATGAGAGAGAAGCACTCAGCAGCTTTCATATTCAGAGCCCATTGAAATAGTCTAAGTTTAGGGTGGTCTTTGCTTCAAAGACTCAATGCAAACTTCAGAGACTCAGTGATCTAATAACAGAGCACTCTTGTCTCCTAGAAAAAACATCCAGTCCCTTTCCATCCGGCTCGGGTCTGCTCCGCACTCAAGGCTCGAGCGTGGAGCCAAAAGCAGCGCTGTCAGTGGTGCTGAACCCTCGTTTCCCAAAATCCCTGGATTCCCTGCCTCCAGCTGGCAAACTTAACTTCCACACGCACCCCCACAGAGAAATGCTGTCCTCAGACAGTTTTGTCTCTCCTGTCAGATGCTGGGAACTTGTTGAGAGACGGATTTCTTCTATGATAATGGCCTTTCATCAACAGAATTATGGTGCCTGTTAACATTATAGAAAAAAAAGTCATATGGAGAATCACAACAGCCTTCCACAAATCCAGCATTTTAAGGATCACATATAACACTTCCATCAGAAATCTCCAGGAATTCTTTTTAGAAAATAGATAATTTAGCTAATTTAGTTATAGTCTATGGGTACCAGAACTGGAATAACTATATTTTACTTTAATGTTTCATTTTGGATGTCATTATTAAAGGGAAAATTGTCTTAGGTACAATTCTTAAATGAATTTAAAATACAAGTTCACCAAATAAGCTTTGTTGATATTCCTAAAAGAATTCCTAAACTTCCCAAAAAAAATCCCCCCATGACCACTGTCACCAAATATATAAAGAGCAATAAGTAAGTTGCTATTACTTGAATTAAAACCCAATCCCTCAATACACACCAGCACAGCCCTTCCCAAATGTTCTTTGGCATATTCCCCTGTTTCTAGCTTAATAACACATTGATTAACATAGAGGCTTTTTTTGTATTTCTGATTAAAGCAAAAACTTTCGGACAGTTTTAAACAAACGAGGCTCTACCTGAGCAACAAGATTTGTTGCTGTGACAATGATTGCTACTGCCATTTAAATGCATCGGGCTCAGTTGGTGCTTTCTATTAAATTGTTACCAAAAAAAAAAAAATCTTTTTCTCATTTAACCTTTAGCTCTTAAGGCATAGTCAAATTTATTTCTTAGCCAGAACTTTTAAGGAAATTACATTTATGCATTGAAACTGCATGACTGCAGTGACTTGTAAATCCATCTGCAATTTTTCCCTAAATGCAGTGCAGATGTAAAAATTCCCAGGCATTGGAAGTGTTTATAAACTCCATAAGGTGTTTGGGGAGAGAGACCTTTGCAGTCCCCACTGATGGCCGGGAAAGCCTCAGGAGGAAGGCGCTCTCCAAGAGCTACAACACAAGTTCTGCCTATTAAGAAATAAATTGTGGTTTTGAACTTTCTGACCCTAAAAACTTTCATCACCTGATGAGGGCTTGGGGAACATCACGTGTTTTACCACTTCCCCAGCAATCAAAATACAGCCTTCATTACTAATTCCAGGTGTTTCCTGGAAGCCACTATCCAAAAGCATTCTGCCTGGCTACCTGAGCAGCACTCATGTTTTCAGTTCAGCTCTCAGACTGCAGATTTCTGTCCTCAATTAGATGTGAAACATCAGAAATTTCCTTATAAAGCTATAGAGTGTAAAGGTGAACCAAACAAGCTCTCACTTTTGCTAAGCTCTCCGGATCAAAATTGTATGTGGACCACCAAGAACTTAGACAGTATCCTCCACTTTCTGGACAACCAGAGGATTTTAGCCTCCTAAGGTCCTTATCCACCTCCATCCATGAGCACTGAATGTGTTTCAACGCTATTTCATTGGAAGGTTCACACCTGCACCTTTGCAAACAGCCCGAGCTAAAATTTGAACAGGAGAGCAGCACTGACATTTCTTCACAAGGAAGAAAATAAATGCTTAGTTGAATCAAGCATGCAGGGACCTACCCAGCTCCAAATCATCACTGGAAAAAAAAAATGACAGTGTATTTCATAAACAGATGGATGTATTCTTCACCAAAGAATTTCTTTACTTTTTTTTTTTTTTTAAGAATATAACTGAAAGATTAATTTTTCTTCAAATTTATCTTTGAGAAGAGTGAACAAATTCTGTCACAGACTGAACAAACAAAAATCCCTCCAGTTTGCCCTGAAAAGTCAGAGGAAGAAATACATGTTCCAATATGTGCACACAGTATCAACACAAATATAAAATAGGGAAATGAAGGCAAAACATCAGAACTGATAAAGCAGCTCTTTAAATTTGCTTTAATTGCAATGCATGCTGATTCATGCATGCTTCCTAGGGGAGAAACACAGTTCATACTGGCCTCTCAGGATCTAGATATCTGAGCCTAAACATGATGTTTCTGGTTGCAACACCTGCTATCAAACCTCCTCTGCTGTAGACTGCAGCCATAACTCGAAGAAGGCAGCAAACTGACATCCAGCATGGTCATTCTTCCCAAAAAAATGTTGTCCCAAGCCAAAATGTCTTTGAAAATGGAATTTAACATCCATATTGAGATTTTCAAAGTGTTTATTCCATTACAACCAGTAAGGAACAGACTTCAGAGTAAACAGTTCTAGCTCTGAGCACAACAAGGCCTGTGAGAATCACAATTTTTATAAAATTCCCATATAAATTCTTATATTGTGATAGAGACTAAAACTGTACGAACCCTTAGCTTCAGAAACCTCTACCTGAATTCAAAGCTGCCTCCTAGAGCTATCAGTATCAATATTCAAATAATTAATAATGTTCACAAACTTCTGCTGACTTCTGATTGCCCAGGAGTACCCATGATGGCAGCTCTGCATGCACAGGTTTGGGATAAGGCATTTTCAGCCCCAAATTAAGCAGATATGCCTGTACCACAAACTGCACCCTGGGGTAAAGTTCTCCACAAAACCTAGTTTGTGTTCTTAAGTAACCCAGCATAGCAATAGAGAAAGTCTGAGGCATTAACTTCAAACACTTAAGAGCTTTACCCATGCCAGCAGCAGCTCTAGATGATAACCAATATTTAGTTAATAAATAAAACTTGGAGGTCATCTATAAAAAGACTACAAACGACAGAGTGCAAATATACTTAATTGGTTAAAATTTCTTAGGTATTGATTAAACTCAAAGAAATATAATTTACTTTTTCTTATTTAATAACAAAAATATTTGTGCAGCAGCAGCAGCAAAGAGTCAATGGCTTAATGCAGTCCAATTAAAGTCCAATATATCTGAAGCCAGGAACATTTACTGCAGGGTTGTTCAGAATACAAATAAAAAAAATGTATTCCTAGCAGCATTCCTTTAAGCCCAGACACTGCATTTTGCTCACTCTCACACAATTAACCTGAGAAAACATTAGTGGTTTTGTAAGCCTCCATGGTTTCTTTATGTACCAATCTATTTCTTACTATTGACAGTGTGTGAGGCCAGTAATGCATGTTCAAAGGAATAAAAGCTATATTTAGAAGCCAAAAGGAACAAACTGACAAGGGGGAAAACTGCAGCTACAACAGAACTCCCAAGAACATGTGCAATATGGAACAACAGAGGTCACCCTTGTCGGAGTGAATGGTAAACAGGAGAGCATTAATCAGAGAGCTTACAGGAAAGTGTAAGAAATGAGACCACCAGTTCAAGAGAACATGTAGACTGAGCTGCAAGATATCCATTTTTCCCTTTTCAAAGTGTTGTACACAGTCATTTTTTAAAATTAATTCCCTTATTTTAAAGCTGGTGCCCACAGCTCATTTTGATGCCTGATAGTACCACCTTTCTTTAGTTTTCTTTTCCCAGTTTTCAGGTGATTTCTTTAAACATCCTCCGTTTGCTTTAATTTGATTTCTGCTTTATATTCTCTTCCTGTTCATATTAATACCACATCTCTGTATTTACTCTTCTCCCAGATGCCTACATTATCTCCTTTATCATGGAATTTATCTTTTCATCCTTAAATCTACTGATTTTCTCTCTAGTCTAATTCCTTTTTGCTTTCTGTGATGCAGCCTGACCCTTTTATCAGCTATGCCATCACTTTTCTATCATTCTTCTCTCTCCAAAATGACTCCTGAGAGACTGCAGACCTGAAACAGAGATCCCCTGAAGATCATCAGAGTCTGGAGAAGAGAGATTACAGTTTTTGACATCAAAAAAGACCCTGTTTCAAGGCTCTTCCCTCTTACAGAGCCAAAAATTTTACAGCACCGTGAGAGTACTCTGCCATTGCATTTGATATGCTTTTGGGGGATGTGAGGACTTGAAAACTCCTCTGTGACTTGAAAATCTAAGTAGCTAAATGATGAGAGGTGACTCATTTGCCTCTCACAGGAAAAAAGAGAATCACAGGAGGCTGGAAGAATAAGGAACAACTAAAAGAAACAATGCTTGTCTACCGTCCTCAAAACCCAGGCTGCATGGACATATGAAAACCTGCCAGTCAACTGGGCATGAAGAATTTTATAAATGACCTGAGAATGGAATTTCAGTGCACAGTCATACGAAATGTGTTTCCAGCTACAATAAAGTCAAAATTCAATAACAAGCCTCAGAAGTGTCTTTAAAGAGAGCATATATTTGAGATTACAGTGAGTTATGGCTATAACCAAAGTACAAAGAGAACCTCTTTTGATGACTTAAGGTACATATTAAATTATAAATTTATGGATGTCAATGAATATTTTCAGAAAATACCTTCAATATCAATCAAATCACTGCTGCCATTCTGAAGAGATGTTATTTCTCAACACTGAGAACAAAATCACTCTTAATCCTCGCCATAGCTTCCACAACTCAGCTGTTAATCACTGTGTTGTGACAGACATCTCTCTATATGAAAGGCTGAAGTATCAAAAGAAAACAAAATAAAAATCATAGTTAAATGCATAGCTGAGCAGAGATCTGCTTTGAAATATCCTCACTTGAGGTCTAAACCAACTGCACTTGTCAGTCAGCTTTTTTCCCTTATTTCATGGCACATAATAGCTAAGAATCCAATCCTTTCAGTTTCTCATCTGGCTGTTCACTGTATAATCTTTTAAAATGTCACTCATACTAAGCTAGGGGTACCAAGATATCACTTGCTACAACTTCAAACACAGCAAAGCAGATCCACCTTGGGCACTGTGATCTCTTGCTGAAAATGTAGAAACCATGGTTGGGTTTTATAAAACCAGGAAACCTAAAAATAAAGTGAAATGTTCATCCTGCCACTACCACCCAAATGTGCTGGGGAGAATGTGGCTCTTCCAGTGTGTCCCAAAGCTCGAGTTTGCCAAGGAGCCTGCTCACCTCCCCCCAAAGAAAAGCACTTACAAGTATAACCTTAGGCCTTGTTTTACACCGTGGTACATCAGACAGAAAAAAGAGAATTCCTCAGAGAGATTCAATGCCACTTACAGCTCCACAGTCGGAAACTTATTCAGTCTACCTCAAAAGCCATGGAAAGAGTGTGAATTTTAATGATGCTCACACACAGACATCTACCTCTTCACCAAATTAAAGAGCCTTAGAATAAACGCCCCGTTAAAACTGCTTTCTCTAATCCATTTACGAAGGTAAACAGTTGCTGATACTGCCTTTATTCTATAAACATCATCCTTAGTTTCTTCATCCTTCAGAGACTGACCCAGACCTTCCAGGTTATATCACAATGGAGTAAGGCAAACCATCCATGGCATATTATGTCAACATCATAAAATTTTCACTGTTGAATACTACTGACATTACACTGCTGGTCATAAAAATATTAATTAGTAAATTATAAAATGGATGGATTTAATAATATATGTTAAATATTTAATTTAAATAAATGCTTTAGCATCAAGTATTTCAGAAAAGGAAAACATGTAATGCTAATCTAACATAATGAGAAGTATTTTAGGATATGGGATCAATATCTTACCCAGGAAAAAGCCTTATTTCAGGACTTCTTGCAGCAATTTCTGTCCCCAGGATCCACACCATGATTCTGCTTTTGTTTCTCAGGCTGCAGTGCTCTTTCAAATATCCTGTGAATTGAGAGAAAAGCTTTGACTTGAATATTCTTTCAAAAAGGTGAAAACAATTCATGTTATAAGACAATTTTTGATCCATGAATAATTACCCACAGTACTCCCAAGGGGTCAAGTCTTGTATATTAACAAAGACACTACATCTGTTTGCTAATATTGATTAAGATCACACATTGATTTTTGGGTTGATTAACTGACTAGCAAAGTGTTGGGATAGACAATGAAGTCACATAATGTGGAGAAAAACACCTTCTAAATCCTGTAGCTATTTTTCTGCAACAATTATTTCCATGTGAGCAATTAGAGTCCTTTAAGTTCCATCTATAAATTTATTAGGATTAAGACAAATTATCTTGTAATACCATGACACAATTTCCCCACTGTGCAAACAATCTTGGCACGCTTGCAGCTAAGCATCATTTCTAACACGGACTTGTGCATCACCACCTGTTTTGCAGCTACACCAAGGAAGTGGTTATTAATATAAAAAGCTTCCTTGAAGTTTCATGATTAATAAGAGGAAAATCAGATTACTTTTTTCTCTTCACATTCAAACTCCTTAAAGAACCATGTTTTGAAGAGGCTTTTAACCTTCAGTTGGGATTCATTGTTACTGCTGCCAGCTGGATTTTTCAATTCCCTCAAAATATTCTATTTACTGCGTACTATATTGCATCCTCTAAACACACACGGCACGGTCCTGACCCAGCAATCAGATACAACAGAGCTGAAAGGGCTGCAAAAGCTCCCTGTAAAGCTTCCTAATCACTGCACTATCTCCTGAAAATGTAATAAAGATTCCCTTTGAGCTGTAGGAACAGGATCTGCAGCTACTGCAAAGGCTGCAGCTACTCTAGTCAACAACCAAGAGACAAGAGGAAGAAGTTACACATGGTGCTGCAAGGGCAACAACACAAGATGACAGAGAGAGGGAGCAAATATAACCTCAAAGTTAAATCATTGCATTAACTCCTACAATACCACTTAATGTCCATGCACACGATTCAAGAAGCAGTTTCTGGTTGGGAATTCCTTCAGGTGTGAATTGCTCCACTGCCAGCAGTTCCCTACCAGGTGACTCCAGCAAACTGAGAGTAGGTGTCCCACTGTGCAAGCAGCACAGCTCCTGGCAGATCTCCCTCCTGGAGGAATATCTCCAAATATAACATGGTGGTGAGTATAATTGATTGTTTATAATGGAAGTAACTTCATCTGCAGCATTTAAAAATTACACACACAAAAAGAAAAATCAAACAGCCACCATCTTTCTTCTAGAGCAAATATGAAACTGGAAGAATTAAGGGTAGGCATACAGAAATCCACTGTGTCTGGGATTTAAGGCAGGCAGTGCACCCAGGGAAGGACCTGGCTGAGATAGAGGAGGAGGAGCCACAGCCATTTATCTAAGAACAGGGCAAGCAGCTGTAACGCAGAGAAATATGAGCTGTGGCACAAACCCAGGGCTCCCACAGATCTGGCTCCATGAAGTGCAGGGATGGGAAGCTCACATAAGGTCCTTTGCACCTCTAAACCACCAGCAGCAGTTCTGCTGAGGAAGAGGCACATTCAGCTGGTTTTTACAATGTAATGCACAGGGATTTCACAACCGGCAAGAAGTCATTGCATAACAATAAACTTAATTCACAAATGCTTTCTTTCTTTCTCTAGAATCACTGCACATGCATTCTATTTTCATCAGGCATCTGAATAACCTTTATGAAAAGTTGCACGCCCCACATGCCATTCAGGGAGAATCTATGCAACCAGCGTTTCACCAGGGCTAATTTCTTTCTTCTTTTTGGAACAATCTCAGGTACCAATTAGACCTCTCTTTCTCCAAGATTGGAGCTGCTTTCCAAAGTTTATACCTGAATGGTTTTCCTTGGAAGAAGTGACATGAAAGAACTAACCATTAAAACCTTAGTTATTTTACCTGTATTCTTTCTTGCCTACAGCACTAAACTACTTATCCAGTAGAAAACCATGATGCAGCTCAGAATATTTTTTTCCTGCTTTTGTATATCAGCCTCCCGATGAGAGAAGCACAACTTAACAACCCCCTAAAACATAAAAATGTGGTCTTTGTATGATCATAAATACAGAAAGCAGTGCTTGCTACCCTTGGGGGTGCCAAGAGATTTCGAATACATGGTATTTCTTTCCCTTTATCTAAAGTATTTTATAGCATTATCTGTTTTCACAGTGTCTCTTAAAGATATTTAAGTTTCGGCGTGCTTTGCAACAGTCAAATGACAGCTTAGCAGAGGATTACCTGTTCTCTGCTGGTTATTTCTCCTTCTCACACCAAGGAACATTACTGGCAGCATTGTGCAAACATTAGCGATTACTTTGCTCCACTGCAGCACCATGTAGCAGCCCCAGCTCTGGGAATCATGACCAGACATTCCTCCTGGAGGATTCTCCAGGGGCTGGGCACAGCAGCCTCACTCCCAGAGCCATTAGGATGAGGCAGTGGGGGAAGCAGAGGCTCTGCTGCCCAGCACGGGAGAGGAGCGAGCGGCGCAGCACGTTCCGTACCAGCGACTCTCCCCAAGCAGTGCCTCTGCATCACAGAGCAGCTTAATAAGGGGCCTATCTTGCACAACACAGCTGCTCATGACAGCCCTCCCGGACCCATCTGACAGAGAAATTAAAACAGCGCAGTGCAGAATAATGCAAAAAGCCATATGCCTCTTTCTATCCCTAAACAAAGGACATGGTCATTTTCAAAAAGCCCTTTTCCAAATCTGCCTGGCTGCTGGATGGACGATCACTCATAAGTAACTTCTGGATGCTCGCAGGTACTGCAAAAGCATTAGAGAGAGCTGCAGAGTTCTGCGTGAAGCCCATGATTAAGCAAGTTAATGATCTGAGATGATGATCCGTGGCAGAACTGGTTCGAGTTTATTTTGAACTGGCTTTAGAATCCTCAAAGAAATGTTTTGCATTAGTGGATAAAAGGCCCTGGTAAGTAATTTGTGCTTGCTGATAGATGTTAAATGCCTCTCAGAAAGCATATAAGAAGTCCCTGAAATGCTACGGATTATTACAGCCAGCATTTCTTCCAGTTAACATATCCAATCAACAGCAAAAATCAGAGAATAATTTTAAGGTTGAAAGGGACCTTTGGGCCTTAAATGATCAAATCCCTCAGTTTAAAGCAAACAAAGGTTTGTAAATCAGGACCCTGGAGCAGTATTTTCAGTCCAACCATATCTCTTGCAGGACTGGAAACAATGATGTGCACAAGTCTCAAACATGGGTTTAAAGGCTTAAGATTTTCAAAACCAAAACTGGGTTCATTTTACGTGGCGTTAGTCACAGCAGCTCTAACCCTTAAAACCATTGTAAAAATGGGATATGGAGAACAGCTGACATTTTGCTCACACGGACTGTATCACTCAGCACTTCTGAAAGTCTTTATCACCCTGATTTGAAATGCCCCAGCTGCACCTCACAGCAGCAAGGGCTCAGCTTCCCCTCCTGGGCTTCCCTTTTGCTCAGCCACCTCGGGGGATGACATTTCCAGCAGCTCATCCTCCCTGGATGAGCGAGCGTTGCACGCCACAGGCGGCCGCGCATCAGCGCAGGGGCTCTGACCCAGAAAGAGAGAAGGGGCTGATGAGATAAACTGTGTCTGTCCCGAGTTAAACACCAACACAGCTACGCTGCACTCGCAGAAACACCCAGCAAAAATATCTGTTCTTTCGGAGGATTTATTTTTGCACAGCATTGCCAAAATAAACAAACACTCCTGATGGAAACTGTGTCAACAGTACTGTTGAAAAATGTTAGACCAGACACCCTGATCACATTTTCAAGCTCCTTTATGTTCTTTTTTTACAAAAAAAAAGAGAAGCTGTCAGGATTTATTTGCCATCTGATTATTACCTCTCTGTTAATTTTTACTTATTATTTGGCTAAGTTTTAAATTTTTATTGAGACCTATTCTAGGTGGAAACGTCGTCCTTTGAATAGTTATAGTCATGAGACAGTATAAAATAATGTTTTCTCTAACATCTCCCTTTCCCATCCGGATGCTCACAAGCAGGCTTTACTTCCATTGGAATATTCATGGGGTATAAATAATAGAAAAAGCATGAAAGCTGCAGGAGTGTAGGTAGAAAATTTACTCTCCTTGCTGGTTCTTAACTTTCACCTAACTTCCTTATAACTGATACAATAACTTGAAGCAAAATCTGTCCTTTGAGAGAAACTTCTAAGCAGTTAACAAAGTACTCCATCTTTTAAATCCACACACTGCCACAGGATATTAATGTAACAGTCCCATCTCTGATAATGTACACTGCTGACTATTAAGAGCAGGAGCTGGGGAAGCTAAAGAAATGTTTTTCAAAATTAAGCAAAGGAAATTTTTTTTGTGCTTAAGCAGATGGTATGCACAGAAAATTTTAAAACAAACTTATTTCCAGTCTCTCTCAGGACAGTTCTCTCACCACCAAACATAGCCTGTTTTCCAAAACATTGTTCTCATTTATCTCTCACTAACTGACTAGTTTTCCACAGGCTCTTGAATTTCCTTTGAGCCTCTACAGATATCGTGCTTTTAGTAGACAAAGTCTTGAGCTAAAAAACCCAAAACCACAACAGTAAGCTATGAATATTTATATTCTAAAACTTATGGCTCATTATTAGACAGTATTTCCCCCTAAACTGTTGAGGTTTATTTTAGTAACTAATCAGCAGACATATATTGCCTTGTAAACCATCACCACTCTATCTGCATAATTAGCAGTATATACAGCATTCTTGAAAAAGTACAACTCAAGGTGCATTTACTAACATTTTGTGAATCATTTAAGCACTAACCCTTTCAGCTGCAGTGTAGGTTTGCTGTTTGTAGAAAGAGGGATTGAAATAACACAGCTTTGTTTGGAGTTTAATGGCTATGGCTCCTTTGCTAGCCACAGAATTTTCAAAGCAGCTACCAAACACTTTAAGGAAGATCTGAAAGAATTGAAATATTCTGAAACTCTCCTTTATAAACTTATTTTGCTTCATGAAACTTTGATTGATGGACCCTCTTCAAAATCCCAAAGCCTATCTGTCAGAAGTAGCTGTTACCAATCTAGTAAGGTTATTTATATTGTGGATATTCTTTCTGGGAGATTTTGGAAGTTGATTGTACATCTTTAATCCACAAAACTTCTTTTGCAAGACTGCTGGTGAATGTTGTTGCCATGTTTGACTCTTCCCTGGCAGAGCCAGCACAACAGGACGTGCTCTTTAGTAAGTTAGTCATCTTGAACATCTCTGCCTTTCAGAGCACAGAACATTAAGCTAAACTAAGCTTGCACTGAAAAAGGCACCAGAGTTTCACCAAGAGTTTTACAAGATGAACTCAACACTTTACATTATTTGTCCTTTCTTCAACTCACATGTTTCCACATTATATTGCTACAATGGAATCAGTCACCCTCATCTATTTTTAAGCTATCCAGGTTTAGAATCAAGTGATACTTCCATTACTATAAATCAGACTCTTTTAAACACAGCAATGAGCAAGTGTATTATTAATTCATTCTAATTAAAAAAAAATCTGCTTTCAAAGCAGTGACCCCAATTAATTGGGTAAATGGAAGAGAATGGTAAAAAAACCCAACCAAACAAACAGAAAACCAAAACCACAAGAAAGATTTGCAATGGGTTTGTCATTTCTTCCAAATGCTCTGGACCAGCCACGAGGCCTTGTCTGATTCAACTCAGCTGATTAAAATCCCCAAGGCATTGAGTTTAACAGAATAAAGGGCACACTTAGCATGATTCTGACAGTTCTCCTGTGTCTTGAAGCACTCCAAGATGCCCCAAGTTCAGGATAATATTCAGCTGGAAAGTACTATCAGCTACCCTGCTTCATGCCATCCAAGAAAGAAAGGCATCAAACCCCAACTATGCTTGGTAGCAGGGTTTTGGGTTGTGTTTTAGAGCCAAAATATTTCAGACCAGTTTGTAGAACGACAGAGTTACAAACCCATCACTTCACGGAGTCTGGGTTGGCAAGTCATCCCTTCAATGAGCAGGGATGTCCTCAACTAGACCAGGCTGCTCAAAGCCCCATCCAACCCGGCCTCGAATGTTTCCAGGGACAGGGCACCTCCTTGTTCCTGTGTTTCACCACCCTCATTGTACAAAATTTCTTTTTCATAGCTAGCCTGATTTGACCTCTTTCAGTTTCAAACCATCACCCCTCGTCCCATCACAACATGCAACACTTAAATGGCTGTGCCCAGCTCTCAGCCTCCCCTTAGGTACTGAAAGGCCACAACAAGGTGTCCCCAGAGCCTTCTCTTCTCTAGGCTTAAGAACCCCCAACTCTCTCAGCCTTGGCTCAGGGGCTGCCCTCCCCACTCTCCTGTGGGCCTGACTCAATCCCACTCCTCAGCCCCAAACTGGATACTGTACTCCAAGCCTTGCAAGCCCTGAACACAGGGAAATGGTGGGAAAGGTGCCAGCTTCACTCTTATTAAGACAGCCTGGGTCACAGCTGAACAGCAGGAAGAAACTAGAATGTATAATAGGATCCTACATTTGTATTACATTACAAACACACGTTGTTGCTAAAACTTCAAAAATGCATCATTTGAAATAGAGCTACAGTTTGTAATTAATATGAGCGGTTACATTAACAAAAACACATTGAATGAAAAAAATCTAACAGACAAAAGACTGAGCAGCTTTTTCCTCTTGGGCATAGTCTTTAATAACAGAATCAGTCAATCATTCTTTGAAATTCTGCTATCAGGACAAACAGAAAATGTCTCCAGGAAATTTAGGATGATGGTGCCTGGAAAACAAAGAAAAGAGCAGTTCCAAAGCATTCATAACTCCATCCAGCATTTAACAGATGCCTTTATGAGCTTTGAGATGCAAGGACTGGAACAAGATGCTCCGTGCATTATTTTCTCACTTCCCCTATTGAAATCCCTGCATGTGTTAATACAGGTAACAGATTTTATGTTCTTATACTGAATCAAAGAGGTTTGAAGTACGATGGTAGTTTTTGAAATACTTATCCAACCTAATGGGAACTCTCACACACCTCAGAGGAAGTTTTACTGCCTTAAGACAAAAGCAATGTAGAAAGTGGTTAACACCTTTTAGTATTTGCTGACCATTAAAACACTCCCCCCTACCACCACAAACTGATATTTTAGGGACACATGGGCCCAGTGTTTCCACCATTTCCAGTACCAAAAGTGGGCTGCACACAAGCCAAGTAAAGATGCACAGAAAACACGAATCACCAAATTATTCCTAGTCAGATACAAAGCATTGCTCACCTGCAGGCACATTTTGATGGCTTTTGATGGTCCAGCAGGTCATCTTTGGACTCTAAAGAAAGACATTGAAGATTCCTGTGCAAGTCAGCCTCAAAAGCAAAGATTTGCGAAATCTTTCTTATACATACAAGAGAAAGCAGTTTCAGGAGTGCAGGGTAAGAAGAGAGAGAAGCTGACAATGTAGCTCCCAGGAAAAAAAAGCGAGCAGGTTTTTTTTCCTAACAAGACTCCATTACATACTTCTAATTATATTTGCTCAGAAATAATGTAGGTATTTAGAGTGATAATAAACTTACAAAGGCAGTACATGCAAAAAGCGTTTCCATAGCTATTTCAGTGTTCCTTCACAAGATGAATTATTAACATTAGTTTCACTGAATTTTTGAAGGCAGGGATGTGGAATCATGAATTCACCACTGACAAGACAGAGACACTGAACACATTTGCAAGGAACAGTCTTAAAATGGTGGCAAAAAAAGCAACAGCACCTCATTTACTATTGTGAAGAGTTATGGATCATCCTATCAAGGAGGAACAACATATGATTTTACTTCTTTCTAACCCAGGTAGTTCAAATTTGCAATGAAAAATGCTGTCACGAGTTATTTAAAAGTGGGTTGTACAGAATTTTCCTTGCCAAAATTATTCAGCAGATACGTAAATAATTTTGAAAAGCATCTGGCTCCAAGTTACCAGGTTTTGCACACGGATGTCACTTTATGCAAATCATCCCATAAACACGTCAGTATGTTTCAAAATAAGACACAGCAATGGACAATCTGTTCTAACTCTACCAGTTGTGGCAGATGGCAGGATGCAGAATCTCTGGAGCCTGCCAGATCCATGGCTTCATCTGGAGAGGACAGCCTAGGGAGGCGTGGCACCAAGGATGCCAATGACCACTATTTCCTTGCCCCCACCATCCTCTTCTGTTTATACCCTGCACATCCAAATCCAGTAGGTCTAAGTGTCAAAAAGATTAAGGTATGAAAAAAGGACGTTCAGACCTAGCCAGGCAGTCCAGCTAAGGACAGGTAAATGCCTCAGCACAGAGTTGTAATGGCTTTATTCATCAGATGCTCTCCGACAGAGACCAACAGCATCTTTGAGGGAAAAAAAAAATTATAAAAACAAAGGTGGGTTTTCTTGTCTAGGATAACTTGCTTCTGGAAATCGGCTGTTTGGAAGCCTCTTGAACCTCAGATGACCAGGCTACTAGACACTGTGGCTCTGGGTTTTTTTTCTCCATAAGTCTATCAGATTTACTTTCTGAACTTATAGTTTTGTTCCCTACTGCATCCTGCAAAAGTAAATCTCACAGCTTAATTGTTTTAGAGAAAACCAAAACAAAACATCCTCAAGAGCTCCAAATTTTTGTCGCAACAGTATTGCCCAGGAATTTCATATCAAAGCCCCAGGAAAAGCAGCATTGCCAAAAAAAAAAAAGAAAGTATTAAAAATTAACATAGAACATCTCAAATTGGGAGGGCCCCATAAGGATCATCAAGCCCAACTCCCTGCTGCTCTCAGGACTACACAAAACTAAACCATAAGACTAAGAACAGTCCAGACACTCTTTGAATTGTGACAAGCCTGATTATGTTCCATATCTACACTGCACATCTATATAGAACTACTCCAGCATAGCCTTGTGCAGAAGACAAAAAACTCTAGATATTAACTCCAGAGATAGAAAGTTTGTAGCTAGGGCCCAAAAGTTATGCTCTTTTTCAATTTTAATAGTATTTTTTTCCCACATGCACTCAGATTATGTGTATTTCTAAAATACATACCAGAAGTGTCCAGCACAGAGCACTGATGTATTAAAAAAACCCTGTCACACTTAGAACATTTTAAAGACCCTTGCAAATGCTTCTCATTCCATGATTCAATATGTTGCAGTACAGAATAAAAATGATAGAATTAAGAGCAATATAAAGAAACAAAAAATTTCAGTCAGCATCGAGTAGTTGTCTCCCAGTAGAGCTTTTCAACTTGCATCCCACACAGCTGGTGCCAACAGCTCAAGAGGGAGTTAGGCAAGGCAAAATTTTTCCAAGGACTTTGTGTACTTTGAAGTCAACATAGCTATCTATGCTCTTTCTTAATTCCTGCTTTTCGAATGTCTGGGAGCAGCCACTTCTGTTTGATTCAGAAATTGCCTTAAAGAAAGGGAAAAAAAAAAGAAAAAAGAGACTAATTTCATTGTAATGGAAAGCAGCACTTTAATCTGATGACTTTCAACTTTTACTCCCTATTTACTGCACGCTGCACTCAACTGTCTGCATGGGGAGGTTTGATCTTGATATACAGCACATCTTAAAATAATGAAGGTCCTTTATTATTCATTTAAAAAAACCAGGAAATTGTCCAAGTATTTTAGATATTTCTCCTGACTCTCCAAAAAAATACTCTAATATTTGACTACTTTTCATATTTATGTTTGCTTGATGGTGGTTTATGTGCATATAAGAGCACTATTGGAGGTCTTCTATCATGTTCCAGGAATGCACTGCTCAGATCCAGTCTACGTAAAATCCAAACAATTTTATTCAAATAACATTTCTCATCTGATGACTCCTGACTAGCCATGATAAATTATAGAAAGTCACAAGCAAACTTACGCCAGGAGATTGGTGTTAAATAGCAGAAATAACTGCACTTGTTGCCACATTTTTTCTCACATGGCAAGGCAAAAGAAGAAGCTGGATGCTATGTTAATGCACTGGCTGTTTCCCAGCATCCTCTTGAACACATCTGTTGTATCTTTCCCCTGCAAAAATACAAGTAGAATCAGCACTTCCATTGCTTCTTACTTAGCAACATAATCTGGCACTTTTATTGCCCAAAAATGGATTCTAGCAAAGAGCCCCAATATCCTAATGCAGCCAACATTCTTACTTCTCTTTTTAAACCAACAAGAAAGATCAATCTAATATTTCTAAGAAATAGAATGTTTTCTAAGTTTTTGTAAAACCAAGACTGGGCAATAGGATGTGCAACAGTTAATAAATTATCTTCTCCTGGCACTACAGTAGCAAAAACAAATAAACTGGAATAATTATTAAATTAGTTGTTTTCTTTGGAAAAGCACCCCAAGAGAGTTCTGATTTCCCCAGTGATCTAACAAGACACTATTTGTACATAGACATTGTTTCGAAAAAATCCAAAAGTTTCAGAACTGACCGGTTGATTTAGAATTTATCAGACTGTAGAGCACCAAGAGATGCAAACTAAGTAACAGGGGATGACTGAAATAATAGAAATAGATTTCTTTCAGACACTATTAAAACTTCATACATATCCCTTAGGGCCATAAAAATATGTGCATAAAAATGCACATATGCTCAGGAGTCCTTTAATCTATGAATAGTTTATCAAAGGCACCAAGTTTAAGCAGAGTAAAAACCTTTCCACAGAACGAGGGCTTCCCAGTCTGCCTTTCCTACATACTTATATCTATTACATAGGAAACATGAGAAGTTCTGCATCAAATTTTACATTCTAATTAATTTCAACTGTATTCACCTCGAGCATTTTGGAAAGTGAGCTCACTTGCAGGCTCCTGGAAAAGCTTTTTAGAGATATGCAGAATCTCTCAAAACCTGAGTGTTAGGTTAATCCAATAAAACACCCAAAGCATCCCAATTAATTATATTGAAAATTCCACCTTGCTGATAAGCAGCTTCATGTAAACTTGACTCATGTAAATAATTCACAGCATTATGCAGGAAATAGTTTAAAAGTTCCAGGGTTTTTATAAACTCCAAAGAAAACTATACATTAGTATTAGAACAAAATGTTTGCTTTTATTTTCCAGCTTCTTTTCCCAGTTCCCTCTGGGTGGGATAAAAATATTTCAAGCCAAGCTGCAGTTAGCTACTAATATAACTGTGCATACCAAAGAAAAACAGATTCATTAAAATACATCTAGCTGTAGAGATCCTCCACAAAGCAAAGATCTGTCACAAGTCATGAAGTGCTGACTTCAAAATGAAAGCAGAGCTGCATAACACGAACTTTATCTTCAGCTAAAACTCAAACTATCATTTCAATACTCTTCTAATATGTAACATTTTAAATTCTATTTTTAATGCTGCTTTCTTTATGCTGTTGAATACTCACAACAGTACCATGAACACAAACTGGAAGTTGCTAAAAAACTTAGATGCATAAAGCTAGAGTTTTATCTGGAAATGAAGGAACATCACACCACCTACAGCCAGTAAAGACTCTAATAGCCCATCTCAGCTCCACTTAGTGCACCCATTCAGCTTTCAGGGTTATTCCCAATAGGTTAGAATCCTGACAGTATTAGTCAGAAAAATTAAATTAGTCTTTACCAAACCACTCTGATATAAGTTATTCCAGGGCTCATTAGATCAATCCTGAACCATTAAAATGCTTTAGTACTGGCTGGGAAAGAGTGAGACAATTCACAATTGATTTCCATGGAAGCTAAATTAAATTACATGGAGTTATATGTCTAGTTCAAAAAGGGCAACAACAAGTCAGTGCTGTGTGCTTTTTAAAGAAAAAAACTCTCTAATCTCTCCTTCCTATAACAGTCTTTTTCAGTTTCTGTAGAGAAAAACCCAACTTATACAGGCATCTAGGTGCCTTTATAGCAGTTTGTAAAGATTTTTTTTTTTTTAAGCAAGTATTTAGTGAAAAATTTTGATCTTCCTTTCCAGAGAGGCCTAAAAAGATAAGGCTCTACCTTGGGCCTTGTAAATTCTGCACATAAGACTTCATTTATGGCAATTTCAACTTTATTTGAATCATATACCATTTACATGCAGTCTTTTGCTTATTATTGCTTCTCTATTGTAAACTTCTGTGGCATTTTCCATCAGCTGTGCAATTGGCTGCCTCCAGATTTGTTACTTTTGAAAATATCTCCTCAACATCTCCTCAGAGTTGTGCACCAAAATATGATCTAACATTCTACAAACATCATTTTACCTACCCCTAATGGGGATCCCCAGAGCTCCATCCTTGGCCCTGCAACATCCTGAATGACTTGGACACAGGACTTCAAGAGATACTAAATTTGGAGCTGATAAAAAATTTGGAGCTGTTGACTCCCTCAAAGGGAGAGGGGCCCTGCAGAGAGAGCTTGATAAATTAGAGGGCTGGGCAATCACCAACTGTGTGAAGATTAACGAGGATAAGTGCTGGATTCTGCACGTGGGATGGGCAATCCTGGATGTAATGATTGGGGAATGGCAGGCTGGAAAGAAGCCCTAGGGAAAGGGATCTGGGGTGCCTGGTCCACAGCAAGTTGAATGTGGGTCAGCAGTGCCCTGGCAGCCAGGAGGGCCAGCTGTATCCTGGGGACATCAGGCACAGCATCATCTGGCAGGAAAGGGAGGGGATTGTCCCGCTCTGCTCCGGGCTGGGGCAGCCTCACCTCAAACTGCTGGGGACAGTTTTGGGTGCAACGATACAAAAAAGTTATTAAGCCACTAGAGAGTGTCCAAAGGAAGCCACAAAAATGGTGAAAGGGCCTTGAGGGGAACCCTCATCAGGAGTGGCTGAGGGCACTGGGTCTGTTCTGCCTGGAGGAGACTGAGGGGAGACCCCATTGCAGTTACAACCTCCTTGTGAGGGGAAGAGGAGGGGCAGGCACTGATCTCTTCTCTCTGGTGACAGTGATAGGACCTGAGGGAAAGACATGAAATTGTGTCAGGGGAGGTTTAGGCTGAATATCTGGAAAGGGTTCTTAACCTAGAGGGTGGCTGGGCACTGAACAGGGTCCCCAGGGAAGTGATCACAGCACCAAGCCTGACAGAGTTCAAAAAGCATTTGGACAATGCTCTCAGGCACATGGTGTGACTCTTGAGGTGTCCTGTGCAGGGCCTAGAGTTGCACTTTGGTGATACTTGTGGGTCCTTTCCAACTCAGAATATTCTGTGATCATAAAAACTAGGGAATGTTTTAGACAGGCATATCTTTCTGCATTTACTGCTACACAATTTGTTTTCCCTTGTTATATTAGCAGTCAGGAAGAAGAAGCAGTAGTAACTTTTCTTATAAATGATAAAAGACCACCCGTGCGCACAATTTAGTCATTGTGCCCATTCCTGTCACTTTGAAACTCACTAATGGTTAACCACAGAAAAATACTGCAGAACATTAAATGCTAATAGAAACTCATGTCCCTTTCTCCATGGATTAATTTATCTGAACACACAGAAATCCCTTAACAAGCTTTGCATTGCACAGAAAGACATGAAGTAGTTATTTCATATTTTTGTTTCAGATTACAAAAAGCTTCCCTTCAGCATCAATGTAGCACTGAAAGCTGGGTTCCAGCCACTCTTTATCAGGACATATGAAAGTAACCAAAAATCAAGTCCTGAGCTGGAAGGTGTAAGAAAGTTTACATAAATGTTCTATTCCAACACCAAAACAATTCCTTGGCATCTAACATGGACCATGCAACTTGCCCAAGTACCCAAATTCACTTTCATATCCACCAGCTGTTTTCCATCAAATCATTTCCAGCTCTACAGTGACCTGCTCCAAGCAGAACCCAACAGTGCAAAGTCTGAACTTTCAAAATTCAGTGGACATACTCACAAGATCTTTGATGATGAACTGCTGTTGGTAGGCATGGGGACAGGAGAAAGTCTGCTGACCAGGAAAAATCGGGAAAAGAGAATCAGAATGCATCTGGGAGCAATGTGTCTCCAACTCTGTCATCACCAACAGCCTCCAAGACCCCCGTAAAAACAAGGGCTTACAAGAAAAGTGGAAAGGAAACATTTTACCAGCGAGGCAATTCTTCCTAATTTTTAGTAGCTTAGAAATTTAACAGAATAGAGCAGCCCTGGAGAGTGCATTTTCCACAAGAGACAATGTGGATTGCATGTTACACTAATTACAGAACTGTTATTAGCACTGGAGAAATAACCTGCCAGTTGGACAGCCTAAGCCCACAATAAAGTGCAATGTGTGAAATCGTCAGCTCGAGAGGCACATGGGACAGCATAAACATAGCTGCTGTTCTAGAAGGGTGAAATACACTCCTGGCAATTAAACTGGCTGCTGCTAGAGAAAACATTCAGCAATTCATTCGAAGAAAAATATAATAAATTAAAAAAGAAAATGTATCCTTTCCCACAGAGATGCACAGGTGATGTGCGAGTTTGTTCAACAGGAGGATTTTCAGACTGTCTTAGCATGTGATTCCTCTGAGCAGATTAATTTGATACTCGATTTTTGGTCACTTGGAATTTTCTCAAGTAAAAATCCATACAATACGCTGTTCTCCTCAGTCCTGAAAATGGATTTTTTCTAGTTCTCGTAATAGTCAAGTACAGAAGCAAACCTTATGGTTTCCCCTCTATAAGCAAAGTAGGGTACAGAGGAAATTAGGAGTTAAGAAGCTCAGGCTTTTGCTGTAACCCTTGTGACACCCCATAGGTGGCATCTGGAGATGAATCAAATATGCATCACAAGATGAAAAAATGAATTTTTGGCATGGCAGGAGCAATTATACACTTTAGAGTACATGTATTACACTATATGTACACGTACATATTATGCTGAAGAAAATTTCTATTAAACTCTCATTTTTCTAATGCCTGAAACCAAGTCATAAGGTCAACAGCTGTGATACAGATCAAATCCAATTAGGCTCCCTGCAGGTCTTCATTTTTCCCTGCATTAAAAACTGCAATGTACAAGAAATAGTCCAGTAAATAAAGACGTTTAGAGACTAAATCTCCTAGGAGCACATCTGTCTAGTTGCTGATTTTTACCACAACTCCATTAAGTAAAAAATCACTTGTCACACTATACCCATCTTTTAAAGCAAATATACTTCTTCTATTTTATCTGCTAAAAGCGTTTTTGACCTACAGTTAGTGTTCTCTTAGCACCTTCCCATGTTCCTTCTCCTTGCAGTGCAACATTACTATCTCCATAATAACAACTGCTTCAGTGACATGGGTTATAAATGAGCTTTACCAATAGAAGTCTAAGTTTTATAGAAAGAACATCTTCCACAAAGCTTTTATTTAAAGCATTTGTGTAGAAACAACCTTGCACCGAAGAGAAGAGCGGACAAAAGACAGGGAAGCTCCACAAACGGTCAGGAGTAAGAGGTGAAGGGAACACCTTGCAAGGCCTTGATTTCTAATTAGAATGCAAGATGCTTGAAGCAAATTGTAGATCTGAGATGGTCAATTAAGAGTGCTGTTCTTGTTCTTCCACTGTAAGACCCCCTCAACCTTGCAAAAGACAGAAAATCATTACAAAATAGTTAACGCTTCAGTGTCTAAGTAGCTATCCTTTGGAGAAGAAAGAGCTTATTTATATCAAAATACAGATTCAACTAGAGTAATTTTATCTTCTGGTTTCCAAGGAGACAAGTGACCTCTATATACTTCTCCTAACAAGTGTATCAAAGTCATATCATAACAAGTAAAGCCATGAAAGCCATAAGAAAGTAGCTCAATGCAGAGACAATCTGCTGCTCAAACCTGAAGTTTAACAGCTTGGGTAGTTTGCCAATACAGCTTCGCTATTGGTGTCGCTTCCCCAGATTCCTTTTAACAGAGCATTCTCTGCAACAGATATTGCCAATCTTTACTTCAAGGGAAAATAACAGGCAGGGAAGGCTCCAGTATGGAAGCACAGACACTATATTACAACCAACAATAGGGGCAATAATCTAACTGCAGCACTCATGGGGCAAACCTTCCCGAGATCCAAAATCCATCCTTTCACAGCCCATCAGCAACTCTTTAAAGCCAACATTTATGTTGTATCAGCAATTCTCTATTTTAGTATTCCGGAATCTCAGGAGGATTCTGCTTTCTTCCTCAGCCAAGCTCAGGAAACCGACCGGAGCCCACAGTATGTCTAATCACATTTTCAATGCCTTCCTAATCTACAAAAAGCAGATTTGTTTTGGCAAAGTGCACAGTTAAAGAGATTCGCTGTCTTTCCCCACATCCCTACTGAGGGTCACTCACATGTTCACAACATACTAGGGAAACACTGAGCCAGCTTTTTCTTCGAGAAACTGCTTCAAGTTTCTCCAGTTAAAGTTCACCATCCATTCCCGGGTACCTGCACACATTTTGACTTCCTTGTGTCGCCCACCCTCATTTTCCTGTTGTTCCTCCACATATTCGCTGCAGGCAGAATGTTGTAAAGCTGACATGGAGACAGTGAGCTTCAGGGCTCCGGGGTGCTGCTGTGAGCAAAGAGCATGCCTGGGGTAACTTATGATTAATTTCAGCCTGTCCTGATCTATCTCAGCTGACAGCAATAAAAGGAAGCAAAAAAAAATCATTAAAATGTATGAAAGCCCTAGACACCAGTTCTACGTTGTAATTGTGCAGTAGATTAACGGGTTCTTCGTGGCATTTCCAAGATCAGCTTTAGAGCCCTGCACTACTTGTGTGGTAGGGCTGGGAAAGGGGCCTTGAGAGATTCACAACTGCTGACGGCAAATTCCATCACCCTAAACATCTACTTGGGCTCAGACTAACCAAAAATTCAGGAAAAGTGACAAGGAAAAGTTTCGATGCAGGAGACAGAAAAAAAAGAAGGTGGAAGAGACTGTTATTTCAGACCTGACTAATGAAGCGTTTGAGAATATAAATGTGTGAAGGTGTTTTGAACGAGATCATGAGAGACAGCGCCAGTGATTCCGCAGAAAGTAAGAAGTGAGAAAAGCTGAACGGGAACAAGACAGCTCTAGGTCAAACTCACAGGTGCATCAGATGAAGCGCAATGCTAACAAACATGGGAGAAAAACATCAGCATGTAATGCCAGAATTGGGGGTTGCAGTGTGAAGTGGACTTGTGGAAAGACACAAATACCAATAAGAAACACAAAAAACTAGACCTAGACAAATACAAGTCCAGGATTTCTCCAATAAGACAAATTGCAAATGCAAAACTCCCAAAACACTTCCAATACCTGTTTTGCTTAATCTTCAAAGAAGACTAAGAGATCAGATATTGAGCACAGCTAGCGATAAGAGAAAACAGAATAAGGAAAAGAGTTTAAAATAAAACCATCAAAATCCCAACCCCACATGAAATTCCCACATACACAATGATAAGGATATCTTGCTGGAAAATAGATCTTTTTATTTTATTCCCCTTGATCCTGCAGCTGGAAAAACACACAGAAGAGAGAGTGACAGAAGAAAAACCACATGGTGAATGCTCAGGTGCAGGGCTTTCATCCACTACCAACTCAACAGCAGAATTGTCACTCAGGTTTTTACTCACTGCTATTTGTGACAAGTTTTACAGGCAACCAGCTGTAATCCAGGCTTCTTTCTGCTACAGAATTCTACATTTTCACATCTTTTTGTTACCATATACATGCCGCTGTATCATATTCTACCTCTTGACCAGTCAAGCATGTCTTACACTCTCATTTGCTTTGTAATTCTCTCCTTTCTAGCTGTTTGCATAAAGAACAGTCATTTTGTATAGGACAAAAAGAGTCAGTACTCACAGAAATTTATTTTTAGAGAAAAAGTGCTGAAGTTACCACTTTTGTGCTTCCCTGTCTTTGAGGTTCTCTGAGAAATTTGTGTAGCTCATTCACAGAGCATCTCCCTGGTACCGCGAGCTCTCTCATTACATGGATAGAAAAGAAAATGAATCAGAAATCAAGTGTTGAGCATTCACAGTCCTGTGCTCGCTCTTCATCCTCCTTGGAAGCACAGCCTCACCTAATTACAAGGCCCTCAGCACTGCCAGCTGTGTGGTACAACGTGACACAGGTGTGCAGCATCATTTCAGAAACAGGATGAAAAACACAGGCCTCTCGCACTGCTAGCTCTGTGACAGGGTATTTTCCAGAATTCCTGTGCTGATAAGCACTTGATGATACAGAAGGTTACATAAATAGACAGATAGACAAAGGTGGATAAGAAGAGATGTGACAGAGAGTGACAAACACATTTTGGGGTACAAGTCTTACGGCACAGTCAGCAGAAAGCCCAAGGCAAAGTGGTATTTTATTAAAGTAAATCACATAGCGTGGAGAAAGGCTAAGCAGGGTTATCAAAACTTCTCCTTTCATCACAAATAAAAAAAAAGCCTGCTGCCTACAATTTAAAGAAAGGTCTGACTGTTATGAACCTTAGCCATGGAATTCTCACTAAAACTGCTGCTTTTACAAAAGGTCTTCTCTCTCCCACTGGCAAACAACAAAGCATCGGACTGTGTTCAAAAGTCCTCAAACCAAAAGCAAAGTAACAGATTTAAAACCACATCTCATAGAGCTATAAATCAAAAAGCTGCAGTATAATTTGGCTGACTGGTTTTTTTTTTTACTATAATCAAAGCTCTTCAGGTCTGTGGCCTTTGTGATTTATCAATAAACACATGACTTACATTTGCAGCTGCTCAGTCTTAATTCGAGGGACGTAAAGGACCTTCTTTACCCGCCACAATGTAAATTTATAATTGAATTGGCTATTTTATCTCTAATTTATCGTAGGAGAGCACAGGATCCCTGCAGCAGAAAGTTTTCCAGTGACTCACAGCTGCTGGGTGTAAGCACTTAGCTTAACATCACTGAACATCATTGTCTTCAACCACCAGCCTGCTGATCTTTCAAGGCAGCAGGATGCTGGCAAGGCCTCAGCACTCAGAACATCTGTAGCACTCCAGGAATCTTAGGTGTTGCCAGTCTTCTTTTACTCTTCTCCTCATCCCTTTTAGAAACGAGTTTAAAGCTGTCAATAACCATGTGTATGCAGTTTGCTTTGATGTAAAGCATTTCCTGAAGTCCCTTAATAAAACAAATATAAACGAACAGTAGGTCCTTCAAGTCTGATAAGATCTCGCTCAGTCTGAAAACTCAAGATCTTAAAACTGATTCTGAAAATTCAAGTTATGACAATTGATTTTGCATTATCGATGTTGCATTAACAAACTGTGTCTATAGATTAATTCTAATCTGGGTTTTCTGCTCCCAATCTACTCTGAGAACACCAACCATCATCCAACACACCAACTTCCAAACTTCCGAACTTCCAAATATAAATTCTTCTATTTACAGATTGGACATTGCATTAAATTCACAGTAAGTCCTTTGCAAAAATGACAAACTTAGTTTTTGCAAGAGAGAATATCTTTCATAAATATCCTTCATCATCAAAAGGGCTAAATATTTTTAAAATCCTACCATTCAGATGGTTGAAGAAACACACTTGGGCAGCTGCCTAGAAACATCCCTTCTTGAGAAGTCATTGAATGCATCAGTGAAAATGTGCTTAGACTGAATTTAATCTATCTGGACAATCATGTGTACAGCTTTTTTGATAAGACCATGGTGTGTTCACTGAGGAAGGCTTTACCACACACATCCATGCTGGCTCGCTTGGATAGAAGCCAGGCTTTCCAAGAGATCCGCTGCCATGGAGAGATCATAGCAGGTTGACACATTTTTCAAGAGAGCACAGCACACAAAGTACTCCCTGTGCTTCTTCTGAAGAGAGCCTCTCCTTGGAAATATCTAGCCCAAAGGGGAGGGTGGGGGTGGGTGGAGAGCTTGAACCTTTTTCCTTACGCTCTGAAAATGCAATGTAATTGCACAGGGAAAGGCTACACACAAACACTGTTAGTGCTATTGGTGAACGGGACAGCTTTCTGTGAAAGAATAGCCATATCTAACACTGAAAATGTGTGTATATATATCGAGTTGCTTATGTAAATGCATGTTTTCAACAGGCTTTCCAATTAAAATTTTAGTTATGGTTTGTCCTGCTTAGGTATAAACTCAATTTATCTACCAAAGTAAACACAGCATAGAAATTAAAAGTTATATACTTCTAGGCTAGAGGTGTCAAGCAGAAGGTTGGAAGTCCAGACAACAGAATAATGAACTAAACTCATTAATCCATACACAACTGCTTGAAGGCTGGGAAAAAGAGCAGGTAGACCAAACGGTACTAAGGATTACCATAGGAAGGCCTGTAAATCTGGAATTGATATTGGATTAGACCTCTATTTTGGACAAAAAATTACTTGATTGGCTCCCTAGAGAATCAGGTTGGTATCACTTGGCTAGGTTTATTACTTGGAATAAGGCTTAGACTGTAAACAGGGATCAGGAAAGCAAGGTGATGCTTAATTCTAGCAAAGATAAATGAGAAAAAAGCTCTTTTTATATGGGAAATCAGAGCATGTTTATTCTGGACTCATGGCTCCAGCTGGACATCTTACAGAGGATATAAATATTCAAAAATGTAACTCAAATTCCAGTTTAAACCCGGGTAAGAGATACATCTTTCTTCCATCTGATACATTTATGGTGTAAGCACGAGTCAATGATTTACAATTTAAATGGGAAGTGCAAGTCACATGGCCAGGGATATATTGAGTGATGAGGGGGAAAAAATCTTCAGGACTAGATCTTAAAAAAAGCTTCTAGCATGGGAAGACAAATAACAGCCCAATGGTCATGGCTGAGACCATAATCAAGAATGGCTCAAGGAAGGAGTACCCATGAAGCTGAAGTAGGAATTAAATCATAAAAGACAAGCAAGACCACAGGTAAAAGGATGATAAAAATACACAAGTAAGGTAGAAGCTGTACTTGAAATATGATTTGTACCTGCCCCATTTTAGCCCTGTAGGTCTTAAAAAATCCAGCATGTATTCGGGCCTCTCCCAAATCCTGCAGAATGGACTGTGCCTTCCTGTCCTGTCCATAGCACTCACTTCATCCCTACGAGCCCTTTAAGACTCAGCCCTACTTTCAGTTTGGCAGATGCTCCCGAAATGAGAGTTGGAGGAAGCAGGGCTAAATGAGCTGTCACTCCAATTCAGGCAAGGACTCACCAGCCCTACAACTACACTTGGATGCAGCTTTGAGGACAGCAGGGAAGCAGGACTGAGGTGAGTGCTGCAGGCTGAGAGCCTTCCGTGTGACCTGGGGACTGTGGACAGAGGTGTAAACATGCTGCCACTGGCAGGGGGGTACGGCAAGTCCCACTGCAAGGCTGAAAGGAGAAATTTAGGTTAAGGGTAGAGCTTGGAAGAGGAGAGCATATGCAGCTGAGTGATAGACCTTGACATGCTCACACAGCTAAAATAAGAGCTTGAAGTAACAGGAAGAAATGTAACGTCACTCCTCCTAAAGCTGGGATGAGACTCGTGGGTACAGCTCAGACTGTGGGTGGTCAGGGAAAGAGAAACTCTAGAGGTGAAACTAGCCATGGATTGTAAAGGTAGAAAATTAAGGCACATGAATGAAACCACAGAGGAATTACTAGTCCTGGTATAGCAGGTACAGAGCCTCTGTCAACAATCCAGAGGAGAGGTTAGGCTGGCTTAATGTTAGGAATGCAGAGCTAGAAAGCCGAAATTGATGGTGATTGTTTAAAATCTTACACAGAAAAAATGAAGACTGGAGGGAGGAGAGGGAACTAATCTATCACTCTGTTTAAGACAGATACTAGTTTATGGTAGTAAAAAGGCTGGATTTAGAAATAAGAGCCCCCAGAAGGCTGCTATTGCTCCTTGAGTGCTGAGCACAGCTAATCCAGTTAGCATTTGTCCAACAGCATCTGCTCTGCCTTCCCAAAAATCAAGTATAATGGGACAAGTCTAAAGGCCTGACAGAAACATCTGCCATAGAAGACTAGACTCAAGTAATGCTCCACGCAAATATCACACAAAATCTGTGCTTCTTAAAAGAGCAAGTAATCATCAGCAGTGTCCAATAACGTGCTCTTCTTTTTACCAACTAACAGAGGTCTTAATACATCATAAGTAGTGCAGATGGTAGAAAAATTTTGGCTTCAGATTTCAAGTACTACCTCTCTGGAATTTGTAAGCATCTCTTGAAAGGCAGACCTTGTGAAGTTGAAGTAGTTACAGGCTTGGACTAAGAAGAAAGAAGGGAACTTCTTGCCTCAGAAGGGAAAACCCTTCTGTTCTCTCCCACAACAGCTTTGAACCATTTTCCATTAGGCAGAGGACGCTGTTAAAGGATGTCTGGCATTAAGACCTGCAGATGGTAATACAATACATGAGAGTTGCCTGTAATCTTAGGGTTCTGAATCATTAAGATGATTGATCAATGCTTTTGTTCAGTTAGAGACTGAAGAGTAAGTTAGCTTCGGTTTGGCTAAAATTAGGTTAGTTATATATCCCTCATGATTTAATAAGGTTAATAGTAAGAAAACACACTGTAATAGCCAGCTGTTCTCTGAAAATGGAGACTTTTTTGTGCTTCGTAATGAGAAAGAAAAAATCATGGCATTTGTAGCACCTTACATTTCAGAAAGAAAATTTCTATGATTATTAGTGGGGAAAAAGTAGGAGTTACAGAATTTCCTCGAAAAGAAGGCTGTCAGAGCCCATTAGATTTCCGTATACAGAAGCAGACACGCAGATGGCAATCCCATTCTAAAGTTTCACTCATTAATCTGACACCACATGAGGATATTACGGTATTATGATGTTTTAGTCCTTTCTCTTGGCATTTGCAGTTCTTCTGATGATCCACCCACCTTCTCTTCCCCCAAGCCCCTAAGTACCAGTGTTCACATGGGTTTATAATCCAGTCTACTGTAGCGTAGTTAAATACATCTCACTGTTTTTAATTTCATAACAGTTTCTTTCATAGTTCCAATGCTCTTATACTCACAGTGCTTCCTCTGTATTTCTCTCTGTTGCCCTGCACACTCTCTGTTCTTACTGATTTTATTCAGAGTTGATGCTCAGCATCTTTCAGAACATAATCTTATTTTATAGACATAGGCTCTAATGCTTCCTTAGGGCTTGTCTGGTTATTGCTACGCTCTGTGGCTGGGATGAACACACAGTGCTCACAAAGTCACTGATGTGGCACCACTGGGTCTCTCCCTCAGCAGCTGCAAGCAGCAGCGAGAAGGGATGACAATAACCAAAGGAGAAGCAGCTTGTCACCCCCTTCATCCCAAGACACAGAACATCTGCTGAATCTGCAGGACCGTACATTAATGGGAATTAGCCCTTCAGCAGCTCCCGAAAGGAGACTACAAGACTTACAATTTAACCATACCTCCAATTATCTTTGCTGTGTCCAAAGTAGAACTGTGTTACCCCAGACAGCCCAGAGTTCAAGTTGTTCCGAGTTTAGGAAACTCTCCCATGTTTGCAAACACAACCTTTTTCAAAACAGCCAGAGTGCTAATTTTCCTAACCTCTATTCATTAAGTTGTTTGCACCACTCTGAGAGAGATCAGAAGTGGCTTTGAGAGAATAAATTTCAATGTTAAGGGCAGGATTGTGCAGATTTGAGATGGAGAAGCACATTTTTGGGGACAAGAACTACATTGCATAATCTTGCTACCAATTACTCTTTCTGGTAAGTCTGCGACATCATCTGGCAGGGAGAAAAGCAGTCCATACATTATTCCAAGAAAGCGAGATATATTGTCACTGTTATGCTCATGATATAACCATAAGAAAACTATTTTATAACTGTCCATAGTCAAGCATAAAATGCATGATTAGAGTCTGGAAATCCCACAAAGTGCAATCAATGAAAGACAAAATACTGAAAACCATCCATTTCTTACAGCCATATAAAGGTAATATGAGCGATACAAAGAGTACTAGAAACTATAAAAGTAGGGAGTAAAAAGATATTTGAAACTGTTTCATTTGCAACCCTGCACCTGTTTAATTTTTTTTTCTATGGCAACAACTGTTATCACACTCCAGGGCTTCCATTTAAAACAAAGAAACAAAAACTGCAAGCTGCACAATATTTATTTTATTGCCTTAGATCTACAAGGTATATCAGAAACTCACAAATTCCACAAGGAAATTGTAGTGTAAGCTAAGATGGAGAGCTGAGAGGAGCAGTAAGCACAATGCATGCTGAAATGAATCCTCACTAGTATTCGCTAGACTAAAGCAATGTGTATGGAAAGAGGCCTCCCTGTTATGTTTTATTTCTTCCCTTGACAAAAATAATGAAGGTGATCTTCTCCACACTTATGGAATTCTAAAGAATTGGTCTGGCTGGTGTCTTAGAATATTTAATCCCTTTACATCAGCAAAGGGATTCACTCACAGAGAAAGCATGCAGCAGAGTGAATGCTGTAATCTTATTCTTTAAAAACACGGTTGGCACAGAAATTGTCCATTTTACTCAGGAGGATGCAATTACATTTCAGCTTTCATGTAAAGCTGCTTCATGAAATTGAAAAGCCTGCGCATGAACAGAAACAGAACAGCAGGGAAAAAACAAAGACTGTGCCTGGCTATGGATCATTTCTCCTTCTCCACATGGTTTGAGGGAAAAATAGCTGGCTGCACTGGGTGAAGACAATCTGCAGTGAGCAGGCTGGTACCAGCTCTGCTGACCTAATGGCAACAAGGAATCTACGAATGAAGAGTTCAGACTCCTGGGGAAAGCAGATAATCCAACCCCTCATGTCTGTAAGCGAAGACTTTATGAGCTACACAAGAGAAAAAAAAACAACCACAGAAAAAAACCAACAAAAAATACAGGGAAACGGGAAGTCATCTTAGGTCTCAAGGGAGGAAGAAGAATCTTGAAGAAGAATTAGTCAACCCAAATCCAGATGCTGGGACTAAAACAGAGGAGTCCCACTCACCACTCGCTCTGCCCAAAGCCTTCGAGAGACAGCAACACAAATTGCCAGAAACACTTTAACTGAACATGTTTCTGTAAGGAAATGCCGCATATTCATCTGGTTTAGGAACGTTAATAAGAAAAACAAACTTTCTGAGAGAGTGAAAGAGAAAAGTATTTCAAGGTGAAGTCTTTGTTCCTTCCTCCCAGCTGGATCTCGCAATGGGAGGAAACCCATCTAGAAGGACATATCAGGCATTTGCTTCAGGGTGCTGTCTTCCCAAGATGACAAAGTCTTTGGCTAAATGAAGACAGTCCTGCTTTTATCAGTAAAACCAAAAAACTCCAAAACACTTTAAAAAAAGCATGTTTTCTGCCCTTGCTAGAATGGGAGCTATCATGAAACTCCTCCAAAACTCGAATAATCATGGAGACATTTCTCATTCATCTCTGGCTGCATGATAATGAACAAAAGAAAAGTTTAAATTCAGATACAAACTATAAATATAACTTTTAGGTCAGAAACTCTCAGCTTAAGAAATTACGCTCTGATTATGTAAGGCTGCAGTAAGTTAATTAACATTTATTAATCAATGTTAGTTTCAATGTGAAAAGCAGCACATCAAGTCAGAAGAGACTGTTTCTACATTCACACAAATATGGCTTACGTTGTGAAACATAGCTGAGTGTAAATCTTGATCTCTTAATTATCAAGGTCTTTACTGTGTAGTTTTAAATATTTTGATCAAAGGTTAAAAAACTCCTGTGAGAGACAGATGAGCATTTGGAAAAAACACGGTGATCACACTGTATTACAATTTCTCCTGGTTTTCTGAGTATCAAGTTGTTGGACAGAACAAAAAGTTCAAAGATCTTTTTGATGAATATCTAAAAAATGCCTAGTTGCTATCAATAACAAGATTAAATTTCTGTACCCTTGATATTTGGCATGTCTGCCAAGGAAGAGCAAAGTTATTACCAATAACATCTTTGTTATGTAACGTAGAGAAATTTAAGTCACCATTGACAGTTCAGTGAGGAGAACTACTAATAAAAAATCATATCACACATTCCTTAGTTTGCTCCCATCTGTACTTTGATAATGTATACACTGAGAAGTAGACATACCTGTCTGGTTTAATAATTTTGTATTTTTGGAGTAAAAACGAAAAGAGAGAAAGTGTAATAAGTCCACTGTGTGATTCAGAAGAAAGAACTGTAAAAATTTCATCTCCTAATCCTTTGGTTCTGTGCAACACTGCAGTGCTGAAGTGAATCCACAATTTTCAATGGAAACCTAAGATCCAGAGGACAAGATGACATCCACCTTGAGCTGAAATCCCCGGACCCCACACAGACAAACAAATCTCAGAACTGACTGCTGCAAAGTACTGAAATACCACAAATACATGCACCCTTACAGATCACTTTGCTTTTACCCAACTTTGGGTAAAAAAAAAGCTGTTGTACAGTGTGGAGAAAGTCACCACAGTCTTCACAAGGATTTTGGTAGAAGTTGCACTGGATATTGAATGACCTGAGATGAGCTGCTTTTGAAACAATTAAGACAACCTTTTATGTTGTCTCTAAACACACATTCAGCAGCAGCTGCAGAGGTATGCTTGTTTACTCAAGAAAAGTATTTTAAATCAAAATAAATTTTTGCTAAACTAATCCACTTCTAAGACATCAATGTAAAATGCTTTTGCATGATTTTCATTTCAGACGAAAATGCATTGATCACTTAAATTCCTTTCTTATCTGGTTAGATTGCCTTCTATTGCATAGACAACTGCATTTACTTTCCTATATGTTGTGTTGATTATATTTTCGCCCCATTTTTCTATGCAATCATACTAAATTTCTATTTGAAGAGGCCAGAAAGTCTGGCTAGAAAACCAACAGTTTTTTCCACAGTCATAACATCATTCTCTTTCTTTAGAAAAGCTTATGAAACCTATTTCTTTTAGCATTTTCTCACAGGGAATGCTTACAAATCATTGTTTTCTAAGATTATTTTTTTGTTTCTTTTTTCTGGACACTCTTCAACTCATCTCTATCTGAAATTGCAGTATCTAAAACTTGTGTTAGATGAAGCATCAGCAATTTCAAATCAGGATAATTAAGTCTTTTGTCTTTCACACAATATTCCTCACCATAAACTGCAGAGTCACATTTGTCTCTTTTTTGCAATAGCTTCACATTGTCAACTCACTCTGTTTGTTTTTCCCCATGAGCCTGAGTTTGTGTTCCAAATCCTGCCCTAGCCGGAACAACTACAGGGTGGATAACACATTCTTCACTTTCTACCTGCTAATATGGGGGAAGGAGGCCACTGACTTTCACACACAATCCATGGAACTCGGCACATGCCTCAGCAAGATTCAAATTAGCTCAGTTACTGACCAAGGAGATTGCTGGCATCAACCCACTTCAAGTACCACTGCAGAGACAGCCCAAGGGAATACTGGGACCAGCACCATACTTTACACTTTTCCTCTTTCCTCCAGACTGAAAGATGGGCTCCATCAGCCACTTGGAATACAGTTTAGAATCCTCTCCCAAAGACAGGCAGTCTTCCAGGAGGGTTAAAATCATAAACCACAGGAGCCAAAACAGCAGGATCTCAGTATAACAGCACCTCGCTTAGATCACATTTGAAAAGGTGAGGCCAGGAGTCATTTCATCACAGAAAATATTTTTTCCCACAGGTTCTGGCTCACAGAACAACTTAACTTATAGATGGCCTGTGCCCTCTGCCTCGCTAAAGCAACCTTAACTCTTCTGGCTGAAGAGATATTACTGTGTTGAAAAGAACTGAAAAGTCTGAGTACCTAAAGAAGAACAAACATGGCTCTGAAAGCCAACAGCAGCTGGCATAGGCTGGGGAACATTTCTGTGACAGATTCAATATTTTACCAGAAAAGTATGGAATATGAATCTTGATTTCCTATGTAGTGTTTTGGTGTGGACTTTAGTTCCTGGAGTAATTAACACCAAGAGAAACCCTTCTCACACAGCAAACTAGGTGCTTACCTAGTTTCTTAGCAAACAACTCATATGTTTTCCAGACAGTAATCATTTGTGAGAATTTATTTTTAACATAAATTCTGCTGTAATATGAAAGTTCAACTGCTACCGATTGTCAGCTTTCCCTAGATTTAGGCAACAATATATTTTGGGAGTATGACTCAGGAAAACATTCACATGACCAAGTAAAGCAGGTGGCCAGGACCTACCACGTAGCATCAGCTTCATCAGAACATCCTCAGAGAAGGAAAAATAGCTCCTAGGTCTTTGGGGAGATGATCACAGGGTGGAAGAAAAAACTGTTCTAAGGTATAGGTTATAATTATTACAACAAATAAAGAAACTGCAGATTTTTGCCTCAGCATGACAAAGAGATAGATTTTAAAAAAACACTATTCTTCCAATGAAAGTGTTTATATTGTGTTGTCAATAAGTCTTGAAAAAACTCATTTACACAAAGGACCTCAGCTATAAGTTTAAATTATGCCTCTGCCAAAGAAACAGCTTACCTGGTTCTCCCTAAAAAGTATCTCACACAGCAGCACAGCTCATTTATTCCCCCAATGTTTCAAGTGCAATAGGGGAGAGAAGTTG
The DNA here is from genome assembly GCA_013398115.1 of Falcunculus frontatus. Taxonomy (NCBI): domain Eukaryota; kingdom Metazoa; phylum Chordata; class Aves; order Passeriformes; genus Falcunculus; species Falcunculus frontatus. Next base: position 178,443 of record VZRV01002982.1, read on the forward strand.
TTTGTTAGTCTGTTGGGAAGGGAGATGTCCAAGATCCCATAAAATTGTCCCTGTCTTGTGAAGATTTATGCCCAGCACTGGGTCCTGTGGCTGCACAGGAGCAGGAGGCTGGCAGACAATGCACTGAGGCACCACAAGTTACAGCGCAGCCAAAGCATCGTGTTCCTCTGGGATCCCTTCATCTCCTTCCCGTGGATAACAGGGATTTGTTATTCCTGCCATTCCCTTGACCCGTAACAAGGCTGTGCCCAAGTCAGCTGTTGTAAAAGCTGGGGAGATTCAAGGTAAGTTTTTCATCTTTAGCCAGAGATTTGAGAAAGGGATTCCACCTCAGGATCTTCAAACCAGCACTCCAGGAGCACTGCACAGGCAGTCCTGGTTCACACTGATTCCTGGGAAGCATCTACCTTTAGGGACATGGGTTGTTGCCTTTAACTATAACCAGAAGTATTCTGGTACTTGGAACAGTTTGCATGCACGTGCTTCAACTCTGATTTGAATTCCTGCTTGTGGGAAAAGGGATTGCACACCCAACCTCTGCCTTGAGCCCAGAACAGACACCATTTCTACATTTCCTACCTCAAGAACACCTAGCAAAAAGCATATTCTTGATGCAGCTAGCTGACTATTTTTAACCAAAACTGCCTTCTGGATGGACTCTAGCTTATCTGATTATGTGTTAACCAGAATTAAAGACAGATCTAAAAGGAATAAAAATTTTCATCCATCCACAAGGAGACTTCTGGATTTATTCTACTTGGAAGCAGATTCCATCTGATCTGTCACTTAATTTAAAAAGTTTTCTAGATTTAGCTATCTTTCAAAGAAGTCCATGACTACAGAAACACTAGTGATATCTGTAAGTTACAAAGCATTAATTTACCATTAATCAAAAGCAAGGTTTTTTTCTTGGGTATTCAGGATTTGCTTTGGATTTTGGTTCGGTTTGGGTTTTTTGCCTTTTTTAGGTTAAGGTTCTGTTATCTTTTAAAGTTCAAGGATAAGGGACCATATCCTCCTCACTGAAAATTACTTCCTTAGCATTCTCTTACAAATTCATCACGCGACCACCAAACATTTCTATTCTTTCTTTCGGTTAGGAAATGTTAACACATAGCTGTAAGCAGCTGAGTGGAAATATATTAGCAGAGCTTTCCTGCAGTCCACTCTATGACTGAGCTCAGATATCTACTCATATGAACTATACCACTCAGTGAGATTGTCAATAAGAGTTAATTATACAAAGGTTCCACCAGACAGTATGATAACAATTTTCAGACTTTTCTTTTCTTTTTTTTTTTTTTTTTTGCAGATACTTCTGCTCTTTGAACTAGGAAAAAATACTTTAGAGGTAATAACATTTACTTTATCCAGTGGCTTTAAGAAATGATGAGCATGGTTCAGGTTTTATATAGAGTGCTGAATACTGGCTAGACTCTTACAATTATAATTTTTTTCTGGGCAAGTTACTTTCAGTGACAGGTATCACATCATCATTCCACCTTGCAGAAAATGGGCTCTTTTTTTTATGCTTTCACAAATACTCAAATGATATAAACTTGGGCTTTTTTACTTATTGGCTGCTGATGCATAAAACACCGGACCACCAGCTCCTACTGTGTTATTGTCTGGCTCCAATTAGCATTTTAATATAAATATCAAACTTCAGGGGTATACCTGGGGTGAGTTAAGACATCCCATTTTCAGGAGGTTCTTCTCTGATATCAAGCTTTCATTATCCTTAAGAATTTGGATATTCCAGCATGTGAGGGGAGGATAGTAAGGAGAGTGCCTCACACTCAGCATGATGATTCCATCAACTTTCATTGGACTATTTTCAACATTCAGATCCAGGGTTAAATTCTGATTTATTGTTGTGGCATGCTACCTACAGCTCCCCTTGGACGCAGGAAGGTCCTTCAAGAGTTTTTGTATGTTATTTGCAAGATCACAGAGCTGGTGTTCAGGGATGGAAAGCCAGACAAAATTGCAGCATCCAAAGGAGAGATAAAAACCACTGACTGCAGAGACAGGACTTTAAATCCATGTGAGCAGTCAATAACAAAAACCACAAACCACAGACTTGGGAATTCAACAATTCTCCTCAAGCTCGATTCACTCTCAAGGCTGAATTATTCAGTACACTTATTTTTTTTCTCCCGGTAGAGTTTGCTAAAGCTGTCAAGGAAGAGATTGTCAAATTAGAAGGCAAATCAGAAGAGATGTGTTTTCCTCCCTCTTTTTCAAGTTTTAAGGAAGCTTTCTTAAGATAGATTAAAATTGCATGTGACAAGCTACAGCACCCAGAGTACTCTCTATTAACAATGTGAATGGTATAAAGATCAAGAAAAAAAATGGTAATCCGCTATAAAGAGGTCACGAAAGTGGTCCATCATATCAAAGAGTTTGTATTCATGTTAAGCTGTTATCTCCTACTTTGAGCTTGCAACTTTTCCTTAGGCACTAAAGTTTTGTCCAATGGCAACATGGGGAAAAGAACAACTGAAAAAGAAAAAAAAAAAAAAAAATCCCACTGATGAGCTGCAGTCTTGTTTTTTCTCATAACCTTCATTCAGACGACTCATTCATTATCCACACCCCTTCAACTCACTCTGGAAAATGCAGCTGAGTCTCAGTTGTACCAGGACACTGGCTGTCAGATGTATACTCCTAATCCTCTAGTACAGCAGAGCTTCTAGTGACACTGGATGGCATCTCAGAGATCTGACACACTTTTCCTCTCCTCAGTGCAGGAGAGACACTTTGCTCTTCCTTCAGGACCTGCTGTGAGAAAGCTACCTGCCATCATTCAGAAAGGCCCAAAATGACGTTTTACTCATTCTGACATGGGAAAAGCTTACAGGCCTCCTACAGAGGAAAGGACAAAGATCAGCACCACCCTAGCATTTAAAACTGGTTTTATGCCTTACTTTTTAAAATCTGAACAGATGTCAATAAATGACATGTGATTTCAAACAAAAAAGCCCTAAGATTTTATAAAAACCATAATGAAACTACACTACTATCCCTTCTTTACTCAGAGTATGTAATTCTGATCTCAACATGTTCAAATGACTCCATATTACTACCTGTACTCAAGAACAGCTATTTTTTCATGTTATCATCATCAAAGTGATGATACCACCTTCCCTTTAGTTAGCACTAAGCTGTTTCCATATGACCTCTAGAAGTCGATGACGAGAGAAAGCCCACAGGCACATACCTATTTTCTAACCACCCTCCCCTTAAAAGCATTCCTAAAATCTGCGGAGAATAACTAACTCATCTCAAGAATGACACTGCTCAGAAAAGCATCATCTCAAAAAAACCCTCAATTGTAGTTACTCAGATTTCCATTTCTTGTAAGTTTACCTAAGCATTTTCTACTTTTCAGCAGCAGAAAAAGATATATCCATTAGGAACAGAAGGGTAAGTGTATATAAAGGAGAGTGAGGCAGAAAGTCTGGCACAGCCAATAACAGAAAGATTTTTGATGGATGTATCAATCTTTGAGCCTGTGATGGCATTTCCATTCACCAGCCTGGACTGCAGGTGACTTCCTTTGTTGAAATGGCCTCCTTTAACCACAGCAATGTTCTCCTTGTTCTCTGTCTTTTGGTCTTACTCTTTAATTACAGATTCTCACACTTTGATTTTTTGGAGTAAAAAAAAATTATCTTGTTGGTTCTGTTGCATTAGTAACTTAGTTGGTCTATGTGTTTTCTTCATTTCCTGAAATATCCCTTGCCTCCCTTCTTCCCTTTTGTTAAAGAAAAAGGTACTCCCGAGATGAGCTGTGCCCAAATGGGCAAATGTAAGTCAAGCAATTATAAATACTCAACACAAATTCTTGATAAGTTCTGGTTGCAGCATAGCCATAATAAAAATTCTGATGCAAGCTGCCTTACTTTCTTCCAGAAATGCATTTGTTTCATGCATGCCTCAGCTTTGAAGGTGACTTCATTGCCAGCAATCCTTGCGTTGCTGCCAGAACACTGGGGAAAAGCTTTATTTCAAGAAAAGAAAGACGAATATGTCAATTGATGATGACAGAACTGTTGTAGGTCAAACAGTTAAACTTATTCTGACTTCGTGTGCAGCAGTCTTGAGGATTTCTTTTTCTAACTTCTGTGTACACTGTATTGTGTGAGGGCAGCTCTGGGCTAAACAGGAAAAAAAAATAGACTTATTGTGATACGTACAAATTGTAATTCTCAGGATAAGGTTAATAAGAGCATCCCACTGCATCATGCAATGACCTTCTAGGACCAAAGTTAATTAGTGCAGCATTCGTTAGGGATCTCAAACGTAACACGGTCCCCTCAACTGGGAAAATCCGCAGCTGACACAGGAGTAAGCTCAACACAACTGGGAGCGCCTGCAAGAAGACAAATATGCAATCAGTGATAACAAAATGGCAGATATAACCTGGTTCTCACAAACAGGCTCAGGAAGGAAATGTTGCACTTGCTTTGAGACACAGCTGATTACATTTACTGCTGTTATCTCCAGAGACATTGGCATTTGCTCACACAGTGCACTTAGAACTTTGGAGAATAGATGCCGTTGTTTACTAGCAGTGAAGTCCAAATAGTTTCATGGTCTCTCCTCCACCAGACTGAAAAATTTCTCTCTCCAAGCACCTGTATGACAAACATCTCAGCACGTTTAAATTGCTGCTATTAAAAAAAAAAAAAAAAAAGCAAGATATTTCAGTTATAGGAGAAGGATAAAGAAATTACTGCTTCATCACCAGGCTGCCCAGAGCTCACTCTGCAGCAAGCCTGAATCCCAAGCTAGCAATGAGCTTGTGGTCCCGCAGGATAAAAACCACACTCTGGTAAATGCATTAATATCACTTTGCAGTTGATATATTTGTCTGTCCCGGACAGAGGGCAAGCTATAGAGCAGCACAGCCATCTTGGTCAGGGCCAAACTACCAAAATATAGCCAAATAATATATAAATTAATATAAAAATTATAGGCTAACATAATAGGCAGTAATTCAAAATCTGGTCACACATGATCACTGGACTTTGACTGTACTTTACAGATATCTCTGTCAGTGGTCTTTGACAGCTCCTCTGTCCTCCCTCCTCTTTGACACATCACCAGCATTAGCCTGAACATGATTTTGTGTTACAGATCAGAAAGTTTCTATCTCTAGAGAATTTACATACATATGAATAATTTGACAGCCCTCTTGAACCTGTTTTTCCCTAAAACACATTCTGGTATCTGTAGTTCTAGCAAGTTCTTTAAAATTTGTCCCTTCTTCACTGCAGGCAGGACTGCTGAAACCTGATTGGTAATTTCAGAGAAAGAGCTCTGACTGACAGTATCTCTTAAGAATTGTCTTTCTCCCTGCATGCTTGGAGAAACAAACAAATCACGTTGGTTTTTCCAGCACCAAGATGAATATTTGTGTGGCATTTATTGAGACTAGTAGAGAGTTTCACATGATTAGATGTGAAAACATATACTGATGTCATCAAAATCTCTGTCCCTCAAAAATATGATTACAATGCTAACAACCATAACAGCTACATACTATTTTATTATCTATTATTAATTCTTAACAACAACAAGCAAGCATGAGTGAGTCACCTGATCACTGGTGGAATTATGCCTGGCTTATACAATCATGTTTTACAGATATCATTTTTCTATTAAAAAGGGAGGGTGAAGGGGGGAATGCCTTTCAGACATAAGCAATGTTACCAAAGCACTAGGAGGCAACTTATACTAGTAAACAACTTTTCTCATTAATATCCTCTCCTTTCCCAGAATGCATCTTATTTCGATGTTATACTTTTTTCTTTAAGAAGGAAAAAGCTTCTAATAGAAGATGATGCTATTTCTAGAACCGTTATCAGCAGTCTTTAAACAGTAGGCTGAACATCCACACCAGTCTGAACTTCCTGAGCTCATCGTGGCCTTTGATATTTGCTTAAACTATTATAAAAGGGAGAGGGAGAGGAAAAAAATGAAGTTAAATGGAGCAGCCAGTTCTCAGCTTTTCCCCTCATGACACCCACCAGCCTCCCAGCCTACAAACCCAGAAAGCGAAGCAGCACCTTACGAATCTCCTACTTGTCAGGATAAACATGCCTAATGGCAGACATCTCCTCAGCCCCCACCTCCTCCGGGAAGGCTCTCCTGCCCTCTCCTCCAGCTATGGCTGGGTCTCAGGTGCCTGAGGTTTCTCAGCCGTGCTTTAACTCTTTTTAACCCGTCAACCACCCGGGCCAAAATATGAATCCGCTGAACGAAGATTGCCGTTCCGCCCGGGGTACATCTCTAACATTCTCCCCTCGCCGGGCTCCCGACTGCGAGGGCGCGCGTTCCGGATAGCGAGGCATTTGCGGGCAATTAGCCGAGGAACGGGATCGTTTCTGAGCAGGAGCGGGCACTGAGGCACAAGGGCCCCCGGCACGGGACGAGCCGCCCGCGGGCCGGCGGCGGAGGGCCGGGCCTGCCGCCATGGGGAGG